>JASANF010014002.1:0-78755 GCA_030248245.1 Trissonchulus sp. WLG1_4
TGTACATTTTCCCAAAAAATGTAATTTTTAATAAATTTTGCCCCGATTTTCGGGACCGTCCCCCCCCCCGGCCCCTCAATTTTAAGGGGTCCTCCCGCCCATCCCCCCTTCATACATGTATCGTAGTAAGTAAGATTTTTCTTCTGTTACATGTTTGGGGAGTGAGGCTAGAAATAAGTAAAGGAAGCTCTCCCTATTAAAAATTCCTTTCAAAAAATTAACCCTCTCAAGTCTAGCGTAAAAAAAAACAGTCAATCTACCAGTCTTTTAGGCCCGTCACCAGGCTATCAGATTCCCGTGACGCCGCACAAATCCTGTTTCGCTAATGTTTCAGGCGATCGAGGCCCGAGTGCCGTTCTCCCGGGACGACCGTCTGGGCTGGCTGACCTTCTGCCCCTCCAATCTGGGCACCACCGTCCGGGCCTCCGTCCACGTCAAGCTGCCCAATGTCTCTGCCAGACCAGACTTTAAGGTGAATTAATTCTAGGTTAAACCCTCTGGCATTTTTTCGGGTTTGAAAGAGGGGGCGACCCAGGGTTTATTTTTTCATTTTTTTCTTGGTGGCCAGCTGGCCACTAGACCCAATATTTTAGTGGCCAATGCAAAAATTTAGTGGCCAATTTAAAAGATGGGTTCACAATTTACTGAGTTAAAAACACTGAAAATTACCTAACCGAGAGGACTGTCAGCTTCCAGAAGCAAACAAATTTGGAAAGTTTACGAAGTTTTTTGACATTACAAACCACGAATTCACTAAAATGTCATTTTTTTAATGGCAAAACAGCTACAACGATACACTACATAGTGTATATATTAAACAAATAAACTGCCAACAATGCACTCATGTATATACACATACTACACATACTGTCATGAGAGACAAACCCACAGTCGCAGGGGTATGGGGGCGGCAGTCCCCAGAAAAAAATTGCATAAAATCTTTGGTTGATTAGGTAGTCGAATTTGGCTAATTGGAGACGCATCAGAATTCTTTTTCAGCAGACAGGAAAGGTAAATCGAAAGGGGGAACGTCACATCACAGTGTATTACACAAGTAAATGCAGCATAATGTACACTCATGTACAGATAGATGCACGATGCATCGGCTTTGATGAAGGATAATAATAAGGAATGGCAAGCCACAAACATTGAAAGGTTTTTCGGGTAGCAGCCCCCAGGGAAAAAGGAAATTTTTCATTTTTAGGACAAATTTGGTCAACTGGAGACGTATTGGAAATTTTTTCGATCGGGCGATAAAAACCAAGGGGGGGACCTTTGTACAATTTCACTTGGTGAAAATTTCGGAGAGAGGTGCGGCCGCACCGCCGCCCCCCCCCCCCTAGAACCGCCCCGCCCCGATATAGAATAGTCCCCTTTGTCAGTTTCAACAAAAATTTTGATGGAACGGAAGCTTTCTTGCCACAAAACAGCTGCTGTGTTGCTCTATGATTTACACGTACAATTTAATGTTCAAAAAACTTTTGGTTTCCGTTTTTACATGTGCGATATATACGCCTTTACGCGTGCTGCATTAAAATTTGCGTGTAAATTTTCGAAAATAGCAGAACCTAAGATTCACTTATTCAGGTAGCCCCCACAAGTCAGTGACAACGATCAACAAATATTTACAACAAAAAAAGAACTCATATCGCTGTCAACGAAACCGAAACAACTACCGCGATACAAAGAGCACACTCAGATGACAGTGCGTATAAGCATTAAACCTCAAGAGTGAAGATTGTGCAGTATACATTGTTTGTATTGATAACCTGCATGGGGGTCTGGGGGCGAGAGCCCCCAGAAGCCGGCCGATTTTTTTATTTTGAAACACATTCTTAATTTTAAACTTCACTTTTTGGTGGCCAGATTGGCCACCAGCCCAAAATTTTGAGTGGCCAATCCATAATTTTAGTGGCCATGGCCACCAGTTTGGCCCAAAAAAAAAACGCTGGGGCGACCTAAAATGAGGATCGCCCCTCCGTCCCCAGAAATGCCAGAAACCAAAAGTGGACGTGTTTTTGAATATATTTGTAATATAGTTTGTTGTGGGTCCAGTAACCAAGATATTAGAATGGTAGAATGGTAGATGGTAGAATGGTAGAATTTCAATTGTCTGAAAAATTGGAAAATTTGTGTTTATTTGTTGAACCAGAACATAATAATGTAGTTGCAGTAGGCATATAATTTCTGAGAAGTTACTTCGGCGCGAAGAATAAGTCAGGCTTGGATCATGATTGGCTGACAATTGTAGGAAGCTTACAGCGCAATTAACTTGTTACCAATCTTATTACAGATGGTTCAAATTTTAGGTGCTTAATTTTTGTGCTGTCTTTGTCCTTCATTTATGCTTTTTGACAACAATTTGGATGATCTATCGAATCAATAGGCTTAGGAAAAGATTTGATTTCTATTGGCTATAATCAGACTGTTACGCAAACGTGACGGGTGACGTTGAGAAACCGCATTTATATTCTTTGCCCAAGCCGGAGAGCTTTTTTTATTTGAGAGTCATTTATTATTGTTTTTTTAGAAAATTTGTGACGAGATGCAGCTGCAGATTCGCGGCATTCACGGCGAGCACACGGAGACGGAGGGTGGCATCTACGACATTTCCAACAAGGAGCGCATGGGACTGACCGAGTACCAGGCGGTGAAGAAAATGTACGACGGCGTCAAGAAACTCATCCAAATGGAAAAGGACGAGTTAAAGAAGAAGGGAAAATAAACTGTAGTCGTGTTAGTAATATTGTTGGTAGCTGTGGTGTCACTAAGCTGCCGAGCTGATTCAGACCGTTTTCTTACGCAGATGTCTGTTTCAGACAGTGCGGGCTGAGTTTTATTAGATTCAGACATTACGGCGGTCTAATTCAGATATTAATCCGATTCAAATAATCTGACTGTGTCCTTTAAGACGGTGTGATTCAGACTTTCTGTTGAATGTTTGATTCAGACATTTCAGAGGTCGGATTCAGACATTTTAGAGGTCTGATTCAGACATTTCAGAGGTCTGTTTCAGACTTTTGGGCTCTGTTCTGACTTTACGGGGTCAGGCAGGCATGTTGTCTGATTTAAATAGTCTGACAGTCCTGAAGTTAGACCTCCTGATGATATGATTTTAGACTTTCTAACTGTCTAAGTTAGACTTTCTAACTGTCTGATTCAAGCATTGTGTTGGTCTTAATAAGCTCGGTCTTAATGACAACACCATCTGATAGGCTAGTGCACGTGTTTTTAACTTCAGTTCATTTGTGGTTCCCCACAACTTTTGAATCTACTGCCATTTCCTGTATGCGAATATGTGCAGCTTTTTAAAGTGCTATTGTTAATTTTTTAAAAAATTTCTAAGTTTAGTTGCGTTAAAGCTGAAAAATGCAGTGTTTATTAAAGTACGCATTAAATTAATGCGTATCGTTCAGAAGCACTCAGACAATATCGACCGATAATATTTTTATTTGTGCAATTTTGTGTGTATTTCTGTTTTACTTTATTAAGTATTTGAGAGTTTTCATTATTTATGTGTTGCAAGTCAATTGTAATAGTCTATTGTATTTTGTTAGCTCTACTACTCTATTAGCCTTTATCGTAGGTGTTGTGATATACTGTACTACCAAGAGTACACAATATATTATGTAAGCTATGCTAGTGCCACCATAATAATTGTGTACTCTTGGTAATACTGCCTGATATTGATTGATTTCTTGGCACCTTGTGGTACATTTTCTAGAGTAAATACTTGTTTCACATACGGTTGTCGGCTGTCATACTTTTTGGCGATGTCTGCTTGTTTTCGGTGACTTATTTGTGGTTAGTATTGTCCACTGTACTTTTGATTCAAGTTTTTTTTACCATTTTCGGTGGGTAGGGCTAGGGCCAGACATTAGATTGACACTAAGGCGAGTTTGCGTGATGCCTACGCACAAAAAGAAAGGGAGGTACTCGGTACCCCATCATACATGTATGCTTTGTATAATATTTATTTTTCGAAATATATGGAGGGGAGGCCGCACCGCCTCTTCCCCACTAGATTGACCAGATCTTCTATTTGACGTAGCTTTTAAAGCTTGTATTTACGTAGTGAACATTGTGTAGCTCAGCGATGGTTAGTTAAACTACTTAGACTTTCCAGCCAGACTGCCGTCATAGCTCTGATAACAGTGTTATCTTTTCTGGTGCTTCGTGTGTCGGTTTTTTTGAACAAATTTGAGTGGCGGCGTCTTCGTCTTCCTTGTTCTATTTCTGCTAAGAGAGCTCCTATGCTTTTTGTCTAGTATTTTTTATGGCCTTCCGTTTTTTGCCTGCTATACTTCAGCTATCCTAATTTTTTTCAGATAGTTTTTTGGAGTGACTATATATGACAATTGCTTCAGAAAAGGTTCTCAGCTGATATTATATAAATAAACCCCAGAGTCTTAGTTTATGAGGTGTTGTAAAACTTTAAACAAACATAACAAACATCTTTTTTTTGTCAACCCAGAGTAGAAAGTAAAAACAGTTGAAACGTCATTGTCTAATTTAAAGATGTGGGGGACCCTCTGATTACCCCCCTCCACAAACTTTTGAAAATTCACAACATGCCAAGATAAATATATACTGTTAGTGTATATACTATTCCCTCCTCCCTAAATTGTATATATTCGCACCCGACCCCCCCTCTCTGTTTTAGCCCATAGGTGCAGTAGTGTGTAATTTAGGTGTGTGCGAATTTGCAGTTAGACAGGCATGCCGTAGTAATGTGTGCTCTTGTGCTGTCTCACGTGCTCTGCCCGTGCTGCGCTCGCGTTTTCCTTATCACCATTTTCCCAGTTGTTTACTTCAAGCCGCGCGGCTTTTCCCATATTTAAGTTTCTAGCGGCGGCTATTTAAGCACATTTTGGTGGCTTACACGGATCCTGACGCTGGTGCTTTTTTGAACCACTTCTGAGTTGTAAATATGTTTTTTAATATATTATTCTTTGTAAAAGCGTGGCAAAGAATGCTTTTGTGTTACTTCTGTGGCAATTCTGTTTTTTTATCAAGTAAATAGAATTTGCTGAAATTTTCTGCTTATGGTTAAAGAAATTTTCAGAAATTTTATGAGGGGCGAGCGAGGGATTTGCCCCCCCTCCCAAAAAATAAACGGTCTGGGAAGGTCCTCAGTCTCAGAGTCTGGGCAAAATATTCCTGGCTAAAACCCGTCGGTAAACTTAGAACACAAATTTAAACATTACATATAATATATACAATAGACTATCGCATAAATTATATATAAAACCAGCTATTTTTTTAATTTCAGGTGACTTTGACTTGCAGCATGCGGTTGCTATTGTATTGTACTGCATCATTGTTGCTATTGCCCCCTTGCTTTCACTGCCCTATGACATATTTGCGCCCTAATGTGTTTCCCTGCCCCCCTTTGTAGCTTCACGGATTTCGTCCCCGCAAGGCATGCGATATAGTGGTACGTTGGCTTATCAGTGCATTTTGTTGACAACTGATAACAAAACGAATAATTTTATTTTTCAAGTTTGTAAATTGTTGACTTTTTATGGGTTTTTAAACAATGACTAATGGGTTTTAACGTGGCTACTGTGTGCAGTGTTAAGGGCAAATATATAATCGAGTGTGGCGAAGGCAGCAATGATTCTAACTTTCTTCGTCAATATACATATAAGCTTTTTCTGCTTTGTTGCCGATTACTTGTTTTTAACCATTTTTTGGGCACATATTTTGTTGATTTGTTAATACGAGTCTTAAGGGTATGTACATACATATATAAAAAATGAAGGTAAATGGGTTATCATTTGTAGCAAACGATTCAGCTATCTGTTTTTACAAGACAATTTTGTTCCAGTAGCGTTTTTGAATCATTATATTGTGATTTTTCGGTCCGGTCTTGTTTGCGACAACTTTTAACGAGATTTTTTCCTGTCATATGCTTTGGCGTCATCTACGCGAAAATTTGTGAAAATGCTAAAAAAATCAGTCGGTTGAGGTTGTGTGTGACACGTTCACTTTTTAGCGCAGCGCACATTCATTTTAGGCGGCGTGCGTCTTCAGCACAAACAACTGCAATAACAGCTTGTCTTTTTCCGAAGCCATTGTGACTGTGACTTGTCTTTTAGGGCAGGTCCACAGATATGTACATGGAGGTGTGGGGGTGGGGGGTCAAGTCCTCCCCCAGATTTGAGATTCCGGAACAAGCCCCCTCTCAGATTTGACCCAGCGGGTCAAGCCCCCCTCCTTGGTGCTGAAAAATGTTGACGGAAAACTCAAAATTTGTTCCATATCGCTGTAGAAAGCTTGAAAAATGAGCAAAAAGCAAAAAAATCGCAAACATACCTGTTTAGGCGAAAAATAAGAAATTGAATGATTTCTAGACCCCAGTCCCCAAGACGTCGTTAAAGCCCCCCCCCCCCCATAAAATTTCGACAAAACAGGGACAACCCCCCCCCAGACAGACCCCGTGTTCATGTATATATTCCATGGGCTGGTCCTTATTCAAAACTGGATTAATAGGATTAGTATTATTTCTGTCTTACTGTTGCACAAGATTAAGGTAATGTAGTTATAGTCACTTTAGGATAATTTATGTATGCTTCAAAATGTGAAATTGCAGTCTGCTGCTTGAATGATGTCCTACTGCACGTAGAAACGTTTATATTTGTATCTTTTGCTTTCGTATTCGTTCTTTTCGCAATGATAATTTGCGTGTTTTATTTTGTCTCAGGGTAGAGCATTTTTTGGTCAGACTAGTTGTCTAAGCAAGCTCTCTTTTCCCTACAGCTTTTTTCTGGCTGGTTGCATTACCATTCATGGCCCATCATTTATTGCTTAAAAGCGGACCATTTTTATCGTGAATGGATCTAATTTTTTCTCCAATTTTAGACGAAAGTCTGACCAAAAATTGCTGAATCCTGGCAGAAAACAGGTAGCGAGATTTTAGCATCTATGTACTCACTGAACATATATATATACTCTTAATGCTTGCAATTCGTTGTTTTAGTAATGAAATCGCGTGTTTCTTTTTGTTGTCTCAGGGTACAGCATTTATTGGTCAGACTTCAGATACATTTCTTAAATTTTAGTGGTGTGATATACGCGTTCGTCCTTTTATAGTCAGTCCTGAATAATCCTTATACACAGTTTACGCCCCCTTCCCTCTAGAATTTCATTTGCTACCTGTAGAGTCTGTGTTTTTTGTGTCTGGCCCAGCAGGAGTGCCTTTGGAGTGGTTCCGTGCAAATGTGGTGACTCTTCTTGCTGTTTTTTGCCACCCCTAAATCTGGCCTGCAACCACTCATGTGTGGCCTTGCAGTCCCACTTTCCTCTGCCACTTTTGAATGTTTGCGGATGTGTGTTGGTGTGCGGAGTTTTTTTTGAACCTAATGTTTATGTATATGCATGTGTGTTTGTGTGCTAGCGGTCGCCATGTTCGATGGCGACAGTTTGGGTGTGGAAAAAAGGCTATTCTAGATGTGGTATTTGCAGAAATTTTTTATTTTTAGGCCAAATTTTGTCAATTGGAGACCTATCGGAAATTTTTTCAGCCAACCATAAAAAACCAAAGGGAGTCCCGTTTGGGGATGGGGTTAGAATATTATTTTTATTTTTGTAAGGTTGTTTGGATTTTTTGCTTTTTGCTCATTTTTTAAGTTTTAAGGATATGGAAAATTTTGAGTTTTCGTCAATTTTTAGAAGGAGGGGGGTTGACCGTGGGTATTGAGAGGGGGCTTGTTCGGAATTAAATTGGGGAGGACTTGACCCCCCACCCCACACTCATGTAATATCTGTGGACTGTAAAAGAAAGTCAAGTCAAATGGCTTGGAAAAAGAAAGTGTTATTGCAGTTGTTTGTGCTGAAGACGCAGGTAAAATGAATGTGCGTGGTAAAAAGTGAAGTGTCAAAAACTAAGATGATTTTTTTAGCATTTTCAAAATTTTGGTAGATGAGCAAAGCATATGAAGGAAAAAATTGTTAAAAGTTGTCGAAAAAGACGGAGAAAAATCAAATATAATGATTCAAAAAGTATGGAAAAAATTGTCTTGTAAAAAAGATAGTGAATCGTTTGTACAAATGATAACATTTACTTATTTTTTATATATGTATGTACATACCCTTAAGACTGTATTAACAAATCAACAAAATATGTGCCCAAAAAATGGTTAAAAACAAGTAATCGGCAACAAAGCAGAAAAAGCTTATATGTATATTGACGAAGAAAGTTAGAATCATTGCTGCCTTCGCCACACTCGATTATATATTTGCCCTTAACACTGCACACAGTAGCCACGTTAAAACCCATTAGTCATTGTTTAAAAACCCATAAAAAGTCAACAATTTACAAACTTGAAAAATAAAATTATTCGTTTTGTTATCAGTTGTCAACAAAATGCACTGATAAGCCAACGTACCACTATATCGCATGCCTTGCGGGGACGAAATCCGTGAAGCTACAAAGGGGGGCAGGGAAACACATTAGGGCGCAAATATGTCATAGGGCAGTGAAAGCAAGGGGGCAATAGCAACAATGATGCAGTACAATACAATAGCAACCGCATGCTGCAAGTCAAAGTCACCTGAAATTAAAAAAATAGCTGGTTTTATATATAATTTATGCGATAGTCTATTGTATATATTATATGTAATGTTTAAATTTGTGTTCTAAGTTTACCGACGGGTTTTAGCCAGGAATATTTTGCCCAGACTCTGAGACTGAGGACCTTCCCAGACCGTTTATTTTTTGGGAGGGGGGGCAAATCCCTCGCTCGCCCCTCATAAAATTTCTGAAAATTTCTTTAACCATAAGCAGAAAATTTCAGCAAATTCTATTTACTTGATAAAAAAACAGAATTGCCACAGAAGTAACACAAAAGCATTCTTTGCCACGCTTTTACAAAGAATAATATATTAAAAAACATATTTACAACTCAGAAGTGGTTCAAAAAAGCACCAGCGTCAGGATCCGTGTAAGCCACCAAAATGTGCTTAAATAGCCGCCGCTAGAAACTTAAATATGGGAAAAGCCGCGCGGCTTGAAGTAAACAACTGGGAAAATGGTGATAAGGAAAACGCGAGCGCAGCACGGGCAGAGCACGTGAGACAGCACAAGAGCACACATTACTACGGCATGCCTGTCTAACTGCAAATTCGCACACACCTAAATTACACACTACTGCACCTATGGGCTAAAACAGAGAGGGGGGGTCGGGTGCGAATATATACAATTTAGGGAGGAGGGAATAGTATATACACTAACAGTATATATTTATCTTGGCATGTTGTGAATTTTCAAAAGTTTGTGGAGGGGGGTAATCAGAGGGTCCCCCACATCTTTAAATTAGACAATGACGTTTCAACTGTTTTTACTTTCTACTCTGGGTTGACAAAAAAAAGATGTTTGTTATGTTTGTTTAAAGTTTTACAACACCTCATAAACTAAGACTCTGGGGTTTATTTATATAATATCAGCTGAGAACCTTTTCTGAAGCAATTGTCATATATAGTCACTCCAAAAAACTATCTGAAAAAAATTAGGATAGCTGAAGTATAGCAGGCAAAAAACGGAAGGCCATAAAAAATACTAGACAAAAAGCATAGGAGCTCTCTTAGCAGAAATAGAACAAGGAAGACGAAGACGCCGCCACTCAAATTTGTTCAAAAAAACCGACACACGAAGCACCAGAAAAGATAACACTGTTATCAGAGCTATGACGGCAGTCTGGCTGGAAAGTCTAAGTAGTTTAACTAACCATCGCTGAGCTACACAATGTTCACTACGTAAATACAAGCTTTAAAAGCTACGTCAAATAGAAGATCTGGTCAATCTAGTGGGGAAGAGGCGGTGCGGCCTCCCCTCCATATATTTCGAAAAATAAATATTATACAAAGCATACATGTATGATGGGGTACCGAGTACCTCCCTTTCTTTTTGTGCGTAGGCATCACGCAAACTCGCCTTAGTGTCAATCTAATGTCTGGCCCTAGCCCTACCCACCGAAAATGGTAAAAAAAACTTGAATCAAAAGTACAGTGGACAATACTAACCACAAATAAGTCACCGAAAACAAGCAGACATCGCCAAAAAGTATGACAGCCGACAACCGTATGTGAAACAAGTATTTACTCTAGAAAATGTACCACAAGGTGCCAAGAAATCAATCAATATCAGGCAGTATTACCAAGAGTACACAATTATTATGGTGGCACTAGCATAGCTTACATAATATATTGTGTACTCTTGGTAGTACAGTATATCACAACACCTACGATAAAGGCTAATAGAGTAGTAGAGCTAACAAAATACAATAGACTATTACAATTGACTTGCAACACATAAATAATGAAAACTCTCAAATACTTAATAAAGTAAAACAGAAATACACACAAAATTGCACAAATAAAAATATTATCGGTCGATATTGTCTGAGTGCTTCTGAACGATACGCATTAATTTAATGCGTACTTTAATAAACACTGCATTTTTCAGCTTTAACGCAACTAAACTTAGAAATTTTTTAAAAAATTAACAATAGCACTTTAAAAAGCTGCACATATTCGCATACAGGAAATGGCAGTAGATTCAAAAGTTGTGGGGAACCACAAATGAACTGAACTGAAGTTAAAAACACGTGCACTAGCCTATCAGATGGTGTTGTCATTAAGACCGAGCTTATTAAGACCAACACAATGCTTGAATCAGACAGTTAGAAAGTCTAACTTAGACAGTTAGAAAGTCTAAAATCATATCATCAGGAGGTCTAACTTCAGGACTGTCAGACTATTTAAATCAGACAACATGCCTGCCTGACCCCGTAAAGTCAGAACAGAGCCCAAAAGTCTGAAACAGACCTCTGAAATGTCTGAATCAGACCTCTAAAATGTCTGAATCCGACCTCTGAAATGTCTGAATCAAACATTCAACAGAAAGTCTGAATCACACCGTCTTAAAGGACACAGTCAGATTATTTGAATCGGATTAATATCTGAATTAGACCGCCGTAATGTCTGAATCTAATAAAACTCAGCCCGCACTGTCTGAAACAGACATCTGCGTAAGAAAACGGTCTGAATCAGCTCGGCAGCTTAGTGACACCACAGCTACCAACAATATTACTAACACGACTACAGTTTATTTTCCCTTCTTCTTTAACTCGTCCTTTTCCATTTGGATGAGTTTCTTGACGCCGTCGTACATTTTCTTCACCGCCTGGTACTCGGTCAGTCCCATGCGCTCCTTGTTGGAAATGTCGTAGATGCCACCCTCCGTCTCCGTGTGCTCGCCGTGAATGCCGCGAATCTGCAGCTGCATCTCGTCACAAATTTTCTAAAAAAACAATAATAAATGACTCTCAAATAAAAAAAGCTCTCCGGCTTGGGCAAAGAATATAAATGCGGTTTCTCAACGTCACCCGTCACGTTTGCGTAACAGTCTGATTATAGCCAATAGAAATCAAATCTTTTCCTAAGCCTATTGATTCGATAGATCATCCAAATTGTTGTCAAAAAGCATAAATGAAGGACAAAGACAGCACAAAAATTAAGCACCTAAAATTTGAACCATCTGTAATAAGATTGGTAACAAGTTAATTGCGCTGTAAGCTTCCTACAATTGTCAGCCAATCATGATCCAAGCCTGACTTATTCTTCGCGCCGAAGTAACTTCTCAGAAATTATATGCCTACTGCAACTACATTATTATGTTCTGGTTCAACAAATAAACACAAATTTTCCAATTTTTCAGACAATTGAAATTCTACCATTCTACCATCTACCATTCTACCATTCTAATATCTTGGTTACTGGACCCACAACAAACTATATTACAAATATATTCAAAAACACGTCCACTTTTGGTTTCTGGCATTTCTGGGGACGGAGGGGCGATCCTCATTTTAGGTCGCCCCAGCGTTTTTTTTTTGGGCCAAACTGGTGGCCATGGCCACTAAAATTATGGATTGGCCACTCAAAATTTTGGGCTGGTGGCCAATCTGGCCACCAAAAAGTGAAGTTTAAAATTAAGAATGTGTTTCAAAATAAAAAAATCGGCCGGCTTCTGGGGGCTCTCGCCCCCAGACCCCCATGCAGGTTATCAATACAAACAATGTATACTGCACAATCTTCACTCTTGAGGTTTAATGCTTATACGCACTGTCATCTGAGTGTGCTCTTTGTATCGCGGTAGTTGTTTCGGTTTCGTTGACAGCGATATGAGTTCTTTTTTTGTTGTAAATATTTGTTGATCGTTGTCACTGACTTGTGGGGGCTACCTGAATAAGTGAATCTTAGGTTCTGCTATTTTCGAAAATTTACACGCAAATTTTAATGCAGCACGCGTAAAGGCGTATATATCGCACATGTAAAAACGGAAACCAAAAGTTTTTTGAACATTAAATTGTACGTGTAAATCATAGAGCAACACAGCAGCTGTTTTGTGGCAAGAAAGCTTCCGTTCCATCAAAATTTTTGTTGAAACTGACAAAGGGGACTATTCTATATCGGGGCGGGGCGGTTCTAGGGGGGGGGGGCGGCGGTGCGGCCGCACCTCTCTCCGAAATTTTCACCAAGTGAAATTGTACAAAGGTCCCCCCCTTGGTTTTTATCGCCCGATCGAAAAAATTTCCAATACGTCTCCAGTTGACCAAATTTGTCCTAAAAATGAAAAATTTCCTTTTTCCCTGGGGGCTGCTACCCGAAAAACCTTTCAATGTTTGTGGCTTGCCATTCCTTATTATTATCCTTCATCAAAGCCGATGCATCGTGCATCTATCTGTACATGAGTGTACATTATGCTGCATTTACTTGTGTAATACACTGTGATGTGACGTTCCCCCTTTCGATTTACCTTTCCTGTCTGCTGAAAAAGAATTCTGATGCGTCTCCAATTAGCCAAATTCGACTACCTAATCAACCAAAGATTTTATGCAATTTTTTTCTGGGGACTGCCGCCCCCATACCCCTGCGACTGTGGGTTTGTCTCTCATGACAGTATGTGTAGTATGTGTATATACATGAGTGCATTGTTGGCAGTTTATTTGTTTAATATATACACTATGTAGTGTATCGTTGTAGCTGTTTTGCCATTAAAAAAATGACATTTTAGTGAATTCGTGGTTTGTAATGTCAAAAAACTTCGTAAACTTTCCAAATTTGTTTGCTTCTGGAAGCTGACAGTCCTCTCGGTTAGGTAATTTTCAGTGTTTTTAACTCAGTAAATTGTGAACCCATCTTTTAAATTGGCCACTAAATTTTTGCATTGGCCACTAAAATATTGGGTCTAGTGGCCAGCTGGCCACCAAGAAAAAAATGAAAAAATAAACCCTGGGTCGCCCCCTCTTTCAAACCCGAAAAAATGCCAGAGGGTTTAACCTAGAATTAATTCACCTTAAAGTCTGGTCTGGCAGAGACATTGGGCAGTTTCACGTGAACGGAGGCTCGAACGGTGGTGCCCAGATTGGACGGGCAGAAGGTCAGATAGCCCAGGCGTTCGTCGCGAGAGAAGGGCACTCGGGCCTCGATCGCCTGAAACATTAGCGAAACAGGATTTGTGCGGCGTCACGGGAATCTGATAGCCTGGTGACGGGCCTAAAAGACTGGTAGATTGACTGTTCTTTTTTTACGCTAGACTTGAGAGGGTTAATTTTTTGAAAGGAATTTTTAATAGGGAGAGCTTCCTTTACTTATTTCTAGCCTCACTCCCCAAACATGTAACAGAAGAAAAATCTTACTTACTACGATACATGTATGAAGGGGGGATGGGCGGGAGGACCCCTTAAAATTGAGGGGCCGGGGGGGACGGTCCCGAAAATCGGGGCAAAATTTATTAAAAATTACATTTTTTGGGAAAATGTACAAAATTTTGCAAAATTGGGGGTATTTTGGGTCGATCAGGGGGGAGGTTTCACAAATTTTGGCCGCAGAGCCCCCCAAATTTTGACCCCATTACATGTATGCTTACTACTCTACTAGCCCCTCAGCCTATGTAGCCTTTCAGCTCTCCTTACACCAGGTATCATCGTATAAAATAGACAAAAGTACAAAACACTGTTCTGTTCAACTTAACACGCTTTCTGAATCCCACTCATCCACATTATTAAAGTCTGACATAAAAAGCTGCGCAACTTACTTATTTTAGTGACGTGACTTATGCGACTACTTGCTGTATATAATTTTCGTAGTCAAAATCTAAGCTTTTCGTAACGAAATCACATGTTTCGTTTTCTCAAGTGGTGCAACTATTTTTTGTCAGATTTATTAGATTCTTTCTATGGAAGAAACAATATTCTCCTTCGTCCTGAGTTTTCAGGGAAAAGTATGTACTAGGCTTTAGGCAATCATTTCCAATCCCCCCTTTCCCTACCTTTACAGCCCTGATCAGTCGCCCCAACACCTGTCCCACATTGCCCCCCTGTTGCATGCTAATGATCCGCATGTGATCCTCCTCATTCACCCACACCAAGAATGTCTTGTCCTTGTTGTGATAAATACCGCGCCCCTTAGGCCAATAGCGACACGCATTCGCGGCCTGAAAAAGAATCATACGAAAAATAGTAACCAATACAAAGAGTTGGTCAACTAAATTAACTATTGAAGGTTAATAAAAATTAATAAACAAAAGTAATAAAATGATTGAATTAATTGAAGGTAAAGATTAATCATTTTTGCCAACTGGATGTAAACGTATAAAAATGGAAGGACCTGCTAAACCTAAGGTATTTAGCCTTTACATCAGTATCAGCATCCAAAAAATTCACAGCGATGCCGTAACAACCCCCTCTCCAGACCCCCGTCTATGCGTGCTGGTACTATACATGCTAATACTTTTTTCTAAAAAATGACGCAAAAAAATTGGGCATGTGCGTCAAATAGCACAGTTTTGACGAAAACAAACGCAGGATGAGACACCCCTCCCGAATAATCCGGAGTCCGTGGGGAGATACCCAAAAATAACAGCAAAAAATGTGAAAAATAGCATTTCGTTCGTAAATAATTTTCAATTAAGGGTATTTCTTAACAACCAGCGTAGAGATCCCCCCAAAATTTTGATCCCTTTCCCATATACATAATGAGACATACATCTATGTTCCTCCACCTCCCCCCTGGGTACGCCCTATTATGTCTACCTGCAAGAATCGATCCCCCTCCTTGAACAGGAAGTGGTCTTTGATCAGCTGGTTCTGCACTGCCTTGGTCATGCCGTCGAGCGGATAGTAGGTCCCCTGCAGCTCCTTGTCGGGCAGGGACTCCAGGGCCGAGCGCACCTTCTGCTGCATCACCAGATAGTCGTCCTCGCGCAGCATCGGGTTGAACGGATAGCCCTGCAAAAGAATATTAGTAAACTAAAGTCTGACCAAAAACTACTAATCAGTTGAACGTGAACCACTTGAGAAAATGAAACATGCGATTTCGTGACGAAAAGAATAGATATTGACTCAATCAAGAGTACAGAAAGACGTAGTCGCGAGTAGTCGCACAGACACAAGTCATGCCACTAAAATAAGTAAGTGACGACTCTATTTTTTTGTCAGACTTTTGACGTGCATAAGATAAGATTGCGGCGTGATTATTTCTTAATTTTGTCGGTCTCCCAGAATGTTTCAAAAGCAGCTCAAGACGCAAACTCGGTGGCTCACCTAAAGCATACCTAATGGACATCTTCCTTACGGACAAACGGATATCCTTACGCACAAGCCATAATCGACTTATACAGGCCGAAATGCCCCACTAAATACCAATCAACCCATACATGCATGAAGGGGGAGGATGGGAGGGACCCCCCCCCCAAAAAAAAATCGAGGGGCCGGTGGGGAGGGTAAACAAAATTTGGGCAAAATTTAGTAAAAATGGCACTTTTTTGGGAAAATTTTGACCCCGTTACATGACGTACGCAATCAACCTAAAGCACACCTTGATGCTGCGCCCACAGCGAACGCGGGTGCTGAGGATGAACTTGTTGTCGGGGTCCAGGTCGGGCAGGGTGTCCAGTTTGTCCTCGCCCAGATCCACGGGGGGCTGCTTGGCGTGCGGACCAAACCCCCCATGGTACTCTTCGATCACCGGATCGAACAGCTCCTTGAAGGTCGTGTAGGACTCCGCGTCCGGCGCATACAGACCCACACCAGAGTCCAGGTTGGCCACGCCTGAAAACATGGGATACAAAACCTGTGTTGTCCTGTTCTGATAATGTTTCAGACACACTATACAGGCGCATGTTTTCGCGACAAAAACGATGAAGCAATCTTGTCTGGTTTGGTAAATATACTGGTGCATAATTAGTAGAAACCTATGAGTGTGCCCCCAGCACTTTTGATCAACCCGTCTCATAGCCCCCCTCCCCCATGCTTATAATAATGATCCGTGGAACTTATTTGAATTCCCATGCAACTTCTGCAGGCCCAGGCAGGTACATTTCTTAAAACAAAAATAATAACAATGCCAACCCACCTGACTGAATGACATCCCAGAGCGTGGCGCCCAGCACTGTTTTGCGGCCCTTGCACTTTTCCAGCACGTCCTTGGTGAAGTGTTTCTTGAGGAGCGACTTGCAGTCTTTGGCGTCCTGCAACTTCTGCCAGCCCTCCTCGATTCGCTTGATCGTCAGTCGATCCGCCTGCGGGATGTTCGCTGTGATCTTATACCACTCTTTGTGCTGAAACAATAAAGGGTAGTGATAACCCAGTGGCCATACATTTAGGCGGGGATGGGGGAAGCCAACCAACTCCCCGAAATCAAGGATTCGGAAGGGCAAAAGTGGATTAAAATGGCACTTTTATTTGAGAGTTTTGAAAAATTTAGGGTATTTTTGGTCGATCAGATGGGCATATATATATATTATACGGTTCTAAAAAACAAGTCAGTGCCAAAGTCTCATCAAATATGTATATAGTGGTTTACAAATATAAATAGTAAATGGCAAAATTCATTTATTTCTCAATTTTCATGCCAAGAACCGTTTCCCTCTATTTAACCCTAAAGCATAAGCTTAAATCACCTCATCTTCTCTCCTACAACTTATTTGATTGGCTACTATATATCCTACTATAAAACAAACCACAGCATTAGTTGACATATCCTTTCTAATCCATCCATTCTATCTACGTTGTAGTGTACGCTTACTGATGCTTTTTGCCACAAATTTTTAATATACTATAGACGCAAATCTATGCGTCTATATGTGTTATTTATGCGTGACACGTTCGGTTAGCGTGGCAGCTAGCAGTGATTCTTGCAACCGGGCTCTGCAAAAGTTTCCCAGAGCAGCTGTAAGGCGACGCTGCTACATAGAGTGCCCTAACACCCCTCACCGCAGAAGCTAACGTGTGCATAAGTACGTATATATATACGTTGCAGCTAGACAAGCAGTAAATAAGCCGACTCTGCACGTTAACTAGTTAGCTGCATAGATGCGACTCAATAATCATGTCTATGTATATACGTATATACGTTACGCTATACGTCACATATAGCGTGTCTGTATGCAAGTATATTATGCGGTATACACACAACAGGACTGTATACAGAAGACCCCAGACTAAGTTTTCCTAGCTGGCTGAGTGTTTACATACCCCCATCGCCCATCGGCCCCTCCCCCAGTTTTCATTTCCTATAACCAACTTTAAAAAAGTGAAAAAATGCCTGTGACACTGAAGCACATAGTTACACACATATATATATATATATATATATATATATATATATATATATATATATATATATATATATATATATATATATATATATATATATATATATATATATATATATATATATATATATATATATATATATATATATATATATATATATATATATATATATATATATATATATATATATATATATATATATATATATATATATATATATATATATATATATATATATATATATATATATATATAAAACTTCATAACTACAGAAAAACTAATCTAAAAAGACAACTATACAAAAAACACAAAACAACATGAATAACATAAAAAGGAAGAGAAACAAATGCATATACAAAGAAAACACCACAAAAGTTTCACATAAATAAGCGTAATCATTCTGAGCTATGGTGTAAGCGGTAAGCCCAACTTGTGTTCTCAGGATGTCATTTGATTAAACTCACATTGCACATCCATAATATAAATGAGAATAAACAGAAGAAAAAACCAAAGATCATCAAGACAAGATCACCACAAACGCACAAACAGCATCGGAGTGGAAAAGGTGAGAAAACAACACAGCAGTGCAGCCGACACCAGCAGACACAGGAGGGTGGTGCGGCGCCAGGGAGGGGTCCGGGGGGAACCGGGTGGGGCTGCGGGCATCCGGTTCCGGTCGTCCTCGTCTCCGCCGCTCTCACTCAAACCCGTACGACGCATCCGGTTTTAGTATATTATATATACCAAAAAATAGGCAGATCTCCTACAGCTTGTCAGCACATGTCAGCCGAGGTCACGTGATAATTTCGATAATCGAGGTTTCACTTTTGATGGGAAGAATACAGGGAAATAAAAAAAATCCAAACGTGTAATACAAATATATAATAGTCAGTAATAATGCTAAAACAGCACATGTATAGATCAGGGGTAATCCTAGGGGTATACATGTATAGCGGGCGGGGGAAAACCCACGCCATTTTTGGGGGGAAAAAAACTACGGGCCTAACCAAAATCGAGAGGCCGGGGGGAGGATTCCCAAAATTCGGGCAAAATTTAGTAAAAGTGGCACCTTTTTGGGAAAAATTTACGAAATTTCGCAAAATTTAGGGTATTTTTGGTCGATCAGGGGGGAGGGTGCAGGGTTGGCAAGTCTCGGGTTTGCAACCGAGACCGAGACCAGGCAACCGAGACCACCCAAACGAGACCTACGAGACCGAGACCAGCCCTTGGAGACCTTTTTTAGAATTTCAATTTTAGACACTTAAGTATTTTTAAACGTGAAAAATTAGTGATTAAGTATGATAAAAGTGACCATTAGGTTGCGACATACTTATCATTATAACGACCGGATGCATGTGAATTCGACAACCAAAGAAGAGGATCATTTTCCCCTATTCTGACACCTTTTGGACATTTTTTTAAAGTTTCGCACAATTCCTGGCAGGGCGTTTTAATACAGGCATTTTGTAGTGCATACTGCATACATGGTTGGAACTTTTGCAGCCTAACCCCGGTGCCAGCATAGAATCGTCCGTGCTCGTGCTACGATCAGAAATTCTGATAGTGGCACCATCACAGACCAGAAGAGTTTGTGTGGGGGAAAGCCGGAAGGCTCGTTGCTTCAACCAACCACCGCTTCAACCCCAACCACCTTATAGCCAAAATTTTTTTCAAATCCTTCATGTTTTGACATGTAGTAAAAGGTTGATGTTTTGACATGCGACATGCTCCATCAAGTTTAATTAATCTGCACACTCAGTTCGCGCTTGGTAAAGTTGCAGAAGACACCATTTGGTCAGTATTTTACTTTTGTTTGACATATGCTTGAAAGGTTCCAGAAAGTCCGGCAACCCATTCTAGCTCAAACCTTAGTTCGAAACTCTAGCTTGATAAAACTAGACGGTGTATAATACAAAGTTTAAACTTCAAGTTCGCTAGAATTTACAAGTGCACTGACATTCCCTTTCTGCAGCAGACACTTTACCTTTTCATGCCTCGCAGTCAATTTTGAAACTTAATTTTTCCAAAAAAATATTAGTGATCTTGCAAAATTTTCAAAACTTCGAGTGCCATCTGAGATCTGAAATACCGAGACCACCCTATGGCAGGTCTCGGTTTTACTACCGAGACCGAGACCGAGACCAGCCTAGTCTCGGTTTTTTTACGAGACCGAGACCGAGACTGCCAACCCTGGGAGGGTCCCCAAAATTTGGACGGAGACCCCCAAAATTTTGACCCCGTTACATGTATAACGACCAGTCAAACCCACTTCCGGTATTCTCCACGGAGGGTCGATGTGGTAAAAAGTAATATAGCCATAAAGCGCAGATTTTACATGCATTTGAAGAAGCGTATATTTAAGTCGTTTTTAACGTTTTCAGGCGAAAGTAAGGTTTTATCTAAAAATTCAAAACGTTAATGGGCTGCGAAGGGCAGGGAAGGAACTTGTGTAGCTGAGGCCCCACAGCAAATCTGCGTATAGTTTTGGTATCAGGGGCCTCTACTGCCCCATAGACGTGCCACAGCGTGAAAAACTACCCCTAAAACACAACTCATCTTTTACTTTTTTGGGGCCAAAGTTAGCTATTTCACCATTTATTGGTCAAAATCGCTTAAATTTCGTTCAAAATCCCAATGTTTCAAGCGCAGAATGCGAAAATATTTGTTCAAATGCTAAATTACAATCACCAAAGAGATTTTCGCAAAAAAATCTGCACACGCGGGGACCCTTCTTCCTCTTTTACCCTTGGCGGACGTATGAGGGGAACACCCCAGAATCAGGGCCCGGGGCGGGGAGTCCCATAAATCCCATCATCAATTTCCCCATCCCCAGCCCAAACTTCCACGGATTATACAGATCTTGGTGAAAATGCTTCCTTGTGTCCCGTCTGTTGTGTGACAGTGACACTGTGAGAAAAAATTCCCTCCCAAACTGTTTAAATTTACACAAATTTTCAAAATTTTCTCGGATTGGTATTCAGGAAAGCTTTCATACTTAGTTTTTGGGACATGTTTTTTGCCTCAATGTTTTTTGTGACACTGACGTGTTTTCGCCATAAAATCGAAGATGGCGTCAGCTTGAAAAATAAAAATAATAAAAAAACAACGTCAAAGCGTATGTATATATGTACCAAACCGGTTGCGCACACAAAAAACTAAAACACACGGCGTATACAAACCAGACACTAATTTCTTATTCTGCATAAGTATAAAAATATACGTATGTATACATATATATACGTATCGAATTTATATGCTGCCACACACTCCCGCATGTAGTACGCACTATATATATATATATATATATATATATATATATATATATATATATAGTGCGTACTACATGCGGGAGTGTGTGGCAGCATATAAATTCGATACGTATATATATGTATACATACGTATATTTTTATACTTATGCAGAATAAGAAATTAGTGTCTGGTTTATAAATATATGGTTTGTATTGTAGTATCATTGTGCAATCAAGCTTATGTTAATGAGATCTAACGACAAGTGATTGATACTCGCTCTTACGACACGCGCTAGAGACGAAATACTTAAAAATTTCTGCGTGTATATATATATATATATATATATATATATATATATATATATATATATATATATATATATATATATATATATATATATATATATATCAGGGATCGACCGGAACCCAAAAACTACCGGAACCGGAACCACTTAAAAATACCGGAACCGGAACCGGAACCGGAACCCCCTTCAAAAAGACCCTATATTTTGCTATATTTGCAAAAAAATTTTTTGTTTACTTTTACTCACATTTTTTATATGCAACCCTTCTATACACTTTTGACTTTCTATACACTAATTTAGCACTTTCATTTACAGTGCAAACTCAAGATCAGTGAGCCACAGCTGCAGGGGTCTGGGGGCGGCAGCCCCCAGAAAAAATGGAGATTTTTTAACTGTTTACGCCAAATTTGGTCAACTAAAGACGTATCAGAAATTTTTTCCGACAGGAAAATTAAAAACTAAACATGGGAACGTCACATCAGACAGTGTATTATACAAGAAAATTCAGCATAATGTACTCTTATAGACATGCATAAGCTTTGATGAAAGATAATAACAAGGACAAGTCAGCCATAGAGATGCAGGGGTCTGGATACGGTCACCTCAGAAAAAAATTTGAGAACTTTTGGATTTTTAGGCAAAATTTGGTCAATTGGAAGACGTAGCAAAAAATTTTTTCGGCGGGGCGATAAAAACCAAAGGGGGGACCCTTGTTGACAATTTCTTAAAATTCAACCAAAAGGGGGGGTCGTGACCCCGCTCCCTATCTACGCCCTTGGGTCTGACTTGGGTGTTGGGTCAGGTTAATTTTTGCTAGGTCCAGTTAAGAGAACTTGAGTCTGGACCCACTCGTGGACCTTAAAAAAACTCTGACTTGGAGAAAATTGGGGGGCGGGGGGCGGCTGTACCGTCGCCTCTCTCCCAAATGTTAGATAGTAAGGTTTACACAGATTACATAATTTTTCAGTGTAGCGTGAAAAACCGAGGACCTTCTACCTTCGGCTTTCATTGAGCTAGTTGAAGTAATACAAGAAATTGGACACAAGGAGCACAGCATTGTTGATAAAGAATAAGCACTGCAACATAAGAATGCTAGAATAAAAAATCAAAAGCTATTTGTATGTATACTAGTACTATAAATATTACAATATTCGTTTTAAGACAATAATGCACAAACGATAACAATGTATTAAGCTAGTGTACTGAATATTTAAGCTAGTGTTCTGTATATTTAAATTTATGTGTACATGTATAAGCTTTGATGAGCTTTGATGAAAGAGAATAATAAAGAAGACGACGACTAAACTAGCTACAGAGTCGCAAGAGGGTCGCCAGAACAAAATCTGAAGAGATTTTTGACTTTTAGGCCGATTGTGGTCGGTTGGAGGCCTATCGGAAAATTTTCATGGACGAACAACACAAAATAAAAAGCAAAATCCTTTGTCAGAGAATTAGTGGTTCCGGTTCCGGTACTTTTAAAATACCGGAACCGGAACCGGAACCAAAAAGTACCGGAACCGGAACCGGAACTCCGGTCGATCCCTGATATATATGTAAACATATATAAGTGATGGAAGTCTCGGTCTCGGTCAAAACCCGATACTAGCCTAGTCTCGGTCTCGGTAGTCGGAAAGTCTCGGTTTGTACCCGGTCTCGGTTTTTTTCAAAGCTGTGAAAATTTTTCCTGTGGTCCCCCCTTTGGTTTATATTTTTGGCAGGAAATTTTTTCGGAAGTGTTCATTTCAACAAAATTTCACACTTAACAGTGAGTTTCAGTCAAATTTTTCCGAAAAAACTTTACCGTGGTTGTTTAGTTTATCAGTAAACACAGTGCACACACAAAAATCTATCAAGTCTGTCTTGATGATTATTATTATATTTTATTCTTTAGTATTAGTGTTTGGCTGGTCACCTTTTTAATGCCAATTTGTGGCTTTACATACTTAAATTCCTACTAGTATATATTTTAGCAAAAATAAAAAGCAAAGATCTGTAGAAGTTCAACTAAACGCTAGGGATGGGACCGAAAAAAATTTCACCGAATACAGAATATCGAATATTCGGTTTTTCGTTTTCGGCCGAAAACCGAATAGCGAATAGTTGTCATTTGTCAAGCAGTTTTATCAGATTTTAAAGATCCAGAAAAATAAATCTATAGATAAGTATATAAAGACTATGTATAGTACCACGGGTGGAGTGGGGCAGTGTTTTTTGGGGTGAAAAAGATACCCCTACCTCAAAAGTTTCAGAAACAATGCCGAAACATGCAACTTTGAGCGTAACAAGTATATACAAAATACCGGCGCAGATTCGGTTTAGGCGGTAAATGCAAACTCACACTTTTTCAACGTAGAAACATGCTACATAAGCCATGTATTATCATACTAATATACAAACAAGTATTGTGCCAGTGTGCTGTCGAATATACCCCCTTCGTGTAGTCAAATTTTTGTTTCTTGCAAACGTGTGGTTTTTTAGGCCATAGCTAACGCCATGACCTAAATTTTTCCAGATTGGCCTAAATTTTTCAGCGATTGAGGCCAGCTGCCCTAAACGCTTTTCAGCTACTGATGAATAAAAAATTTCCGATACGTCTCCAACTGACAAAATTTGGCCTAAAAATCAAAAGAGTTTCTATTTGTTTTTGAGGGCTGCCTCCCCAGCCCCCTGCAACTTTATGGTTTTGTGTTCTTTGCAGGGTTGGCAAGTCTCGGGTTTGCAACCGAGACCGAGACCGAGACCGAGACCAGGCAACCGAGACCACCCAAACGAGACCTACGAGACCGAGACCAGCCCTTGAGGGACCTTTTTTCAAGTTTCAATTTTAAAAATTTGAGATACTTTGAAACGTGAAAAAATAGTTATTAAGTTACTAGAAAGTGACCATTAGGTTAGGTTGTATGAGTGTATGACTTGCGAAGTTGCGAAATACTTTTACTTAACATTGAAACGACCGGATGTATGAGAGTAGGTGAGTGACAACCGGAGAATAGGATTATTTTCCCGCTATTTTGTAAACTTTTGGTCATTTTTTAAAAGCTTCGCACACTTCTTCGTATACCACATTTTATAGTATTTTTATAGTTGCATACATATATTGGCACTTTGGCAGGCTGACCCAGGTGCAAGCGTAGAATCGTCCGTGCTGGTGCAGCAGTGCTACTATCAGAAGTTCTGATTTCAGATACTTAATGTTTTGACATGCGTTAAGAGGTTGGGGCTCAAGAAATTCAATTAAACTGCCACCGAATTCGCGATTAGATTAGTAAAGTCGCAGAAGCCAACTAAATTTTAATTACAAATCAGCTACGAAGTTAGCACTATTTGGTTATATATAAATGAGGTCAATATTTTTACAGTTGAACGTAAGAAGTTCCACATACAAATGCAACATCTCTAAGTCAGACAACCCATTCTAGCTCAAACTTTAATATAAAATCTAGCTTGATATAGGTACAAAGTTTAAACTTGAAGTTAGCCAGAGTTTGCCGGTGAACTTACATTCTTCTGCAGCAGACAGTTTTGACCATTTCATGCTTGGCATTCTATTTGGAAACATAAATGTAAAAAAAATCTTTGTGATTTTGGAAAATTTTGAAAACTTCAAGTCTCATCTGAAATACCGAGACCACCCTATGGCAGGTCTCGGTTTTCCTACCGAGACCGAGACCGAGACCAGCCTAGTCTCGGGTTTTTTACGAGACCGAGACCGAGACTGTCAACCCTGGTTCTTTGCTATTATTCTTTGCGATTAATTAAATGAGTTCTCATTCTAAACGTTCCTTGATTTTCCAACTATTCGGTATTCGGCCGAAAATTGACTTTTTGGTACCGAATACCGAATATATAACCCGTTTTTCGACCGAAAACCGAATACCGAATTTTCGGTACATCCCTACTAACCGCACTACGCAGAACCATGCGGTGACACATGTAGTTCGGTGGAAGAGAAGGAAAGACTCGACTCCCAACTAAAATATAGTCCCAGATTGAGGGGGGCCCCACTCAAAGGCGGGTCACGCCGGAGGTGAACAATGAAAGAGCGTCACAACGCGCAGGTCTATTTTTGAGCCAAACCCTTTCTATCTGGGGTGTATTTTAGCAGAACATTGGTAATTAAAATACAATCGGATATCGGAGCTATTTTTAACTAAATTCGAGCCAAACAGTGTCAAAATTTGCTATTTTCCGGCAAGAACAAGGACAAATTGCATGTTTTGGAAAAGAGGTCAAAATTTTACGATATTCAAGAAGACATGGTCCCACAGTCCCACACAAACGGGGGAAAGAACCAGCAATGTAACCAAAATTGTTGTGATGTACCTGTTAGTTATATATACATAAGGTGTCTGACCATGGTCTTGTAATTTTACCTAAAAACTTGTAAAAACTCATCACATCAATAGGTTAAAAAAATGGCAAAAAATGACCCAAAGTCTCGGTTTTGGCGGTCTCGGAATTTGGTCTCGGTCTCGGTAGTCTCGGTTTCGTGGTGTCGGTCTCGGTCTCTGTCTCGGAAAAAAAACCGAGACTTCCATCCCTAAAACATTAAAATACAGTCATGTAATCAAAAGTTACAGCATAAAACACAAAACAATTTGACGTGACTGAGTCGGGGTAACAAATGAGCAGAGTTTCAGCCAATTTCATTTTTTGACCCATCGGCACTTCTAACTGGCTGAGTTGTCCCAAAATTCAGGGAGCGGCAGCCCACAGAAAAAGAAGTTGCAGAAAATTTTGCTTTTTAGGCCAGAGACCTATCGGAAATTTTATCAGCCGATAAAAAACCAAAGGGGGGTGAGCGGTGAGCGGTGAGCAGAATTCGAGCAAAATGTCGAAACTGGTGGAGAGTGGAGACAAATTTTTCCACAAATATCTGCACACAATAGGTTCACTCAAAAAGTTGTATCTTGTCCAGGGGGGCACGGTACGTTACAATAAAAATAGGCGCTGTATCGTAAGGCCCGAGGGGCGACTACCGTATTTAAAAACAGTGTCAAAACCAGAGGAGACGATTTTTTTCTACGAAGCTCTGCACACAATTAGTTGTGTATTGGTTGTATTCTCACTCAAAAATTTGTGTCCTGCCCAAAAGTTCAAGGCGGGTTACAATAAAAAACGGTGCTGCTTCGCAAGGCCCAAGGTGACGACCGTATTTCCAAACAATGTAAGAACCTGAGGAGAGAATTTTTTTCTACGAAACTCAGCACACAATTAGTTGTGTAGTAGGCCTACTAGGGCCAACAAATCAGCAAAGTTTCAGCCAATTAAATTTTTGACCCATCGCGATGAAATTCTATTTTCTCAGAAACTGACTGATATAATATATAGAAATATAGGAAAACCCGCGGATAGATAATTATCCTTTAATGTGTCCGCCCTCGGGTGCGGTGCTCATCTAGGTAACAAAGCCCTTGAGCCATTAGTAGAAACCATACATGGACACGAGGGAATTTTCAACCCCCCCCCCCCTGAAAGGCAACTTCACCCCTCCCAGACCCATGCCTCCACCACACCAAAGAATGTTTTGTAGAAAGTGCTCACGACGGCGAAATCGGTGGCTGACGAAAATAGAATGATGGCATCAAGAAGCTAAAATCAGGGGAAAAGTTGCTCCGCACCCCACCTAACCTCAGGACTTGGCTAGCTGCCCACGTATATACGATATAGTGACTGACCATAGGATAAATGACATAGGTGATGCAGGCGCCCGCGGCACAGGCTCCCCCCGCCAGCACTGCCATGCGGCCCCACAGAGGCACCGAACGCCACGCCATTGCTTAGACACAGCACTGCACAACACTGAAATACCAAACTCACTAAATGGGGGGGCAATCGATAAGCCCCACTTTCTGTTTGGAGAAGGGCCTTTTGTGGTCTAATTTAGGCTTATAAATTGACTCCATGATTGTGAATCGATTTTAGGGTTGAAAATGCAACTGGGGGAATAGTGGACCTGTTTCCTTGGGTACAGCACCTTGGGGGAAGCATTTTTACTTTAAGAAACGCCATTTTATTTTTTGGATTTTCTGAGACACGACCCCCCTCCCCGAAATCTGAGACCTGGGAACGGGACTTTTTCGCAACTTTATTGAGAACACAGGAAAACCAGTGATCTGAATTCTGTATAAATCCCTATCTAAGACTATTCGGAGGTCAGACTGATATTCGGACAGATTTCGGACTTATTTACATGGTATTCGGAGGATTTAATGAAAACTTCTGAAAATTATTTTGTCCGAAAAAATTGCCAATTAAATATTCAACAAGTACTTCAGCTAAAGTTCGGATAAAATTGAGACATAGACATTTTTAATGTGTCGTAATTTTGCATAAATTTAATATAAAAACGTTAAGACAAATTTTGGATGAAATTAAGGTGGATTGGTTAGGAGCATTGATTGATGAACCAATCAACACATTCTAAGCATATTATATGTCTAACTTTATCCGAATTTAATCCAAACAATTTTAGATTGTATATATGTACTTATAACTTATTTAAATGTTGGTTTTAGGATTTTTGAAAAATTAGCAGGTCAAAAACGCTTAGAATTCAACATCTTAGACGAAAATAGCCTTTTTATGAATTTTTAGTTTGTCACATTGTCCACAGCACTCTAACACTGAAAATCTACAACAGAAATCGGATCAAGTGCAGTTGGGGGGGGGCAATAGTGGACCTATTTTTTGGAGTAGAGCACCTTGGGGGAAGCATTTTTTGTAATAGAACCCCTATCCACAAATTTGGATTTTCGGATCAAGTGCAGTTGGGAGGGGGGAAAAATAGTGGACCTATTTTTTGGAGTAGAGCACCTTGGGGGAAGCATTTTTTGTAATAGAACCCCTATCCACAAATTTGGATTTTCTGAGCTATGACCCCTTGAAAATAGCATTTTCAGTGTTTTTGGACGTGAACGTAGGCCAAAGTTCGAAGCCAAAATTGGCTATAATCTTTGTTTTTGGATAGTTTTGAGTGCGTTATGATGTTTTAAGGCATCGTCCAGGCTTAGTTGGCAGGATTCTCTAGGCTGAGCTGGCAGGATTTTTTCTGAAAATTTCGATTTTTTATTGCCTAAGCCTGAGCCTAAGCCTAAGCCTGAACCTAAGCCTAAGCCTGATACTAAGCCTAAGCCTAAGCCCCATACTAAGCCTAAGCCCTAGCCTAAGCCTAAGCCCAAGCCTAAATTAAGGCCAAGTTTGAATTTGGTCAAAAATTGGACGTTTCTGGCGAATTCGGCCAATTTTTCGGCTGGAACACGGTCAAAGAGCCTTTGTTTTGATTCTAAAAAATTGTAACCAATAATCTGACACCATTTAGACACGATTAGAACGCAAAAATCAAGGGCTTCGTAAAAAAAAATTGTAAAACGTCCCTCACTGAGGGTTCAGATTTCGGGGGGTCATATCTCAGAAAATCCAAAAAATGAAATAGGGGTTCTTGAAGCAAAAATGCATCCCCCAAGGTGCTCTACTCAAAAAAATAGGTCCACTATTTCCCCCCCCCCAACTGCATTTAACCCAGATTTTCTGAGCTATGACCCCTTGGAAATTGCATTTTCAGTGTTTTTGGACGTGAATTTAGGCCAAAGTTCGAAGCCAAAATTGGCTATAATCTTTGTTTTTGGATAGTTTTGAGTGCGTTATGATGTTTTAAGGCATCGTCCAGGCTTAGTTGGCAGGATTCTCTAGGCTGAGCTGGCAGGATTTTTTCTGAAAATTTCGATTTTTTATTGCCTAAGCCTGAGCCTAAGCCTAAGCCTGAACCTAAGCCTAAGCCTGATACTAAGCCTAAGCCTAAGCCCCATACTAAGCCTAAGCCCTAAGCCTAAGCCTAAGCCCAAGCCTAAATTAAGGCCAAGTTTGAATTTGGTCAAAAATTGGACGTTTCTGGCGAATTCGGCCAATTTTTCGGCTGGAACACGGTCAAAGAGCCTTTGTTTTGATTCTAAAAAATTGTAACCAATAATCTGACACCGTTTAGACACGATTAGAACGCAAAAATCAAGGGCTTCGTAAAAAAAAATTGTAAAACGTCCCTCACTGAGGGTTCAGATTTCGGGGGGTCATATCTCAGAAAATCCAAAAAATGAAATAGGGGTTCTTGAAGCAAAAATGCATCCCCCAAGGTGTTCTACTCAAAAAAATAGGTCCACTATTTCCCCCCCCCCAACTGCATTTAAGGTGGCGCTCCTGAAATGTGACTTTTCAAAAAACGGCAGCTTGGGGCCAATTTTAGATACACAATGGCAAGCTGGTGTAAAAGTATGCCTAAATACAAAAAATGAAGTTGATTGATACAAATTAGCATTCACTGTAGACCAAACGTGAGTGGAATTTCGGCTTACGATTTCTCTTCGCAAGTAAGTAGCTGTTGCACAATCAATAGCTCAATTTGCTTGCCTCAACGTGATCGAGCGGTCGCAAAAAGTCATTTTTGATGAATATGATTGATATATTGAAAAACACTAAAATCACGATTTTTGAAAAACATAAATTTGGCTAAATTTTTTAGATACTATCGATTTGCCAAAAATCAAATTTTGCGACCGCTCGAAGATGACAAGATGCATTTATGTGCCAAATTTTAACATTTTTCGTTGAGCCAATTTTTTAAAATCGCAAGCCGAAAATTTGCGTTTGTATTCACACGCACTATATTTCTGTCTCATGCAGAAAGTATTGCGTTAGTTCACAAAAAAATTATACCACACTCAATAAAACACCAAAAATTTTTAATCACGTTTCAGTAAAACACTACTGCTAGTGTTTTTCAGCCTTTCAAATTCATTACATACGTGTAAATGCACTGGCTTGTGAAGGCGTTTCCGTGAAAATCTATTTTTCTTGACGAAATTTGCTCAAAAATGTTCAAAAAATTTTTTATGTGATATGTACATCAAATTGAAGGAAATTCACTTCTGATCAACTTTTGTTCTTACGATGCATGTTTATTTTTGCGCGTTTTCGAAATAATGGCCAAAACCCACATTTCAGGAGTGCCACCTTAACCCAGATTTTCTGAGCTATGACCCCTTGGAAATTGCATTTTCAGTGTTTTTGGACGTGAATTTAGGCCAAAGTTCGAAGCCAAAATTGGCTATAATCTTTGTTTTTGGATAGTTTTGAGTGCGTTATGATGTTTTAAGGCATCGTCCAGGCTTAGTTGGCAGGATTCTCTAGGCTGAGCTGGCAGGATTTTTTCTGAAAATTTCGATTTTTTATTGCCTAAGCCTGAGCCTAAGCCTAAGCCTGAACCTAAGCCTAAGCCTGATACTAAGCCTAAGCCTAAGCCCCATACTAAGCCTAAGCCCTAAGCCTAAGCCTAAGCCCAAGCCTAAATTAAGGCCAAGTTTGAATTTGGTCAAAAATTGGACGTTTCTGGCGAATTCGGCCAATTTTTCGGCTGGAACACGGTCAAAGAGCCTTTGTTTTGATTCTAAAAAGTTGTAACCAATAATCTGACACCATTTAGACACGATTAGAACGCAAAAATCAAGGGCTTCGTAAAAAAAAATTGTAAAACGTCCCTCACTGAGGGTTCAGATTTCGGGGGGTCATATCTCAGAAAATCCAAAAAATGAAATAGGGGTTCTTGAAGCAAAAATGCATCCCCCAAGGTGCTCTACTCAAAAAAATAGGTCCACTATTTCCCCCCCCCCCCCCAACTGCATTTAACCCAGATTTTCTGAGCTATGACCCCTTGGAAATTGCATTTTCAGTGTTTTTGGACGTGAATTTAGGCCAAAGTTCGAAGCCAAAATTGGCTATAATCTTCGTTTTTGGATAGTTTTGAGTGCGTTATGATGTTTTAAGGCATCGTCTAGGCTTAGTTGGCAGGATTCTCTAGGCTAAGCTGGCAGGATTTTTTCTGAAAATTTCGATTTTTTATTGCCTAAGCCTGAGACTAAGCCTGAACCTAAGCCTAAGCCTGATACTAAGCCTAAGCCTAAGCCCATACTAAGCCTAAGCCCTAAGCCTAAGCCTAAGCCCAAGCCTAAATTAAGGCCAAGTTTGAATTTGGTCAAAAATTGGACGTTTCTGGCGAATTCGGCCAATTTTTCGGCTGGAACACGGTCAAAGAGCCTTTGTTTTGATTCTAAAAAATTGTAACCAATAATCTGACACCATTTAGACACGATTAGAACGCAAAAATCAAGGGCTTCGTAAAAAAAAATTGTAAAACGTCCCTCACTGAGGGTTCAGATTTCGGGGGGTCATATCTCAGAAAATCCAAAAAATGAAATAGGGGTTCTTGAAGCAAAAATGCATCCCCCAAGGTGCTCTACTCAAAAAAATAGGTCCACTATTTCCCCCCCCCCCCAACTGCATTTAACCCAGATTTTCTGAGCTATGACCCCTTGGAAATTGCATTTTCAGTGTTTTTGGACGTGAATTTAGGCCAAAGTTCGAAGCCAAAATTGGCTATAATCTTTGTTTTTGGATAGTTTTGAGTGCGTTATGATGTTTTAAGGCATCGTCCAGGCTTAGTTGGCAGTATTCTCTAGGCTGAGCTGGCAGGATTTTTTCTGAAAATTTCGATTTTTTATTGCCTAAGCCTGAGCCTAAGCCTAAGCCTGAACCTAAGCCTAAGCCTGATACTAAGCCTAAGCCTAAGCCCCATACTAAGCCTAAGCCCTAAGCCTAAGCCTAAGCCCAAGCCTAAATTAAGGCCAAGTTTGAATTTGGTCAAAAATTGGACGTTTCTGGCGAATTCGGCCAATTTTTCGGCTGGAACACGGTCAAAGAGCCTTTGTTTTGATTCTAAAAAATTGTAACCAATAATCTGACACCGTTTAGACACGATTAGAACGCAAAAATCAAGGGCTTCGTAAAAAAAAATTGTAAAACGTCCCTCACTGAGGGTTCAGATTTCGGGGGGTCATATCTCAGAAAATCCAAAAAATGAAATAGGGGTTCTTGAAGCAAAAATGCATCCCCCAAGGTGTTCTACTCAAAAAAATAGGTCCACTATTTCCCCCCCCCAACTGCATTTAACCCAGATTTTCTGAGCTATGACCCCTTGGAAATTGCATTTTCAGTGTTTTTGGACGTGAATTTAGGCCAAAGTTCGAAGCCAAAATTGGCTATAATCTTTGTTTTTGGATAGTTTTGAGTGCGTTATGATGTTTTAAGGCATCGTCCAGGCTTAGTTGGCAGGATTCTCTACGCTGAGCTGGCAGGATTTTTTCTGAAAATTTCGATTTTTTATTGCCTAAGCCTGAGCCTAAGCCTAAGCCTGAACCTAAGCCTAAGCCTGATACTAAGCCTAAGCCTAAGCCCCATACTAAGCCTAAGCCCTAAGCCTAAGCCTAAGCCCAAGCCTAAATTAAGGCCAAGTTTGAATTTGGTCAAAAATTGGACGTTTCTGGCGAATTCGGCCAATTTTTCGGCTGGAACACGGTCAAAGAGCCTTTGTTTTGATTCTAAAAAGTTGTAACCAATAATCTGACACCATTTAGACACGATTAGAACGCAAAAATCAAGGGCTTCGTAAAAAAAAATTGTAAAACGTCCCTCACTGAGGGTTCAGATTTCGGGGGGTCATATCTCAGAAAATCCAAAAAATGAAATAGGGGTTCTTGAAGCAAAAATGCATCCCCCAAGGTGCTCTACTCAAAAAAATAGGTCCACTATTTCCCCCCCCCCAACTGCATTTAACCCAGATTTTCTGAGCTATGACCCCTTGGAAATTGCATTTTCAGTGTTTTTGGACGTGAATTTAGGCCAAAGTTCGAAGCCAAAATTGGCTATAATCTTCGTTTTTGGATAGTTTTGAGTGCGTTATGATGTTTTAAGGCATCGTCTAGGCTTAGTTGGCAGGATTCTCTAGGCTAAGCTGGCAGGATTTTTTCTGAAAATTTCGATTTTTTATTGCCTAAGCCTGAGACTAAGCCTGAACCTAAGCCTAAGCCTGATACTAAGCCTAAGCCTAAGCCCCATACTAAGCCTAAGCCCTAAGCCTAAGCCTAAGCCCAAGCCTAAATTAAGGCCAAGTTTGAATTTGGTCAAAAATTGGACGTTTCTGGCGAATTCGGCCAATTTTTCGGCTGGAACACGGTCAAAGAGCCTTTGTTTTGATTCTAAAAAATTGTAACCAATAATCTGACACCATTTAGACACGATTAGAACGCAAAAATCAAGGGCTTCGTAAAAAAAAATTGTAAAACGTCCCTCACTGAGGGTTCAGATTTCGGGGGGTCATATCTCAGAAAATCCAAAAAATGAAATAGGGGTTCTTGAAGCAAAAATGCATCCCCCAAGGTGCTCTACTCAAAAAAATAGGTCCACTATTTCCCCCCCCCAACTGCATTTAACCCAGATTTTCTGAGCTATGACCCCTTGGAAATTGCATTTTCAGTGTTTTTGGACGTGAATTTAGGCCAAAGTTCGAAGCCAACATTGGCTATAATCTTTGTTTTTGGATAGTTTTGAGTGCGTTATGATGTTTTAAGGCATCGTCTAGGCTTAGTTGGCAGGATTCTCTAGGCTAAGCTGGCAGGATTTTTTCTGAAAATTACGATTTTTTATTGCCTAAGCCTGAGCCTAAGCCTAAGCCTGAACCTAAGCCTAAGCCTGATACTAAGCCTAAGCCTAAGCCCCATACTAAGCCTAAGCCCTAAGCCTAAGCCTAAGCCCAAGCCTAAATTAAGGCCAAGTTTGAATTTGGTCAAAAATTGGACGTTTCTGGCGAATTCGGCCAATTTTTCGGCTGGAACACGGTCAAAGAGCCTTTGTTTTGATTCTAAAAAATTGTAACCAATAATCTGACACCATTTAGACACGATTAGAACGCAAAAATCAAGGGCTTCGTAAAAAAGAATTGTAAAACGTCCCTCACTGAGGCTTCAGATTTCGGGGGGTCATATCTCAGAAAATGCAAAAAATGAAATAGGGGTTCTTGAAGCAAAAATGCATCCCCCAAGGTGCTCTACTCAAAAAAATTGGTCCACTATTTCCCCCCCCCAACTGCATTTAACCCAGATTTTCTGAGCTATGACCCCTTGGAAATTGCATTTTCAGTGTTTTTGGACGTGAATTTAGGCCAAAGTTCGAAGCCAAAATTGGCTATAATCTTTGTTTTTGGATAGTTTTGAGTGCGTTATGATGTTTTAAGGCATCGTCCAGGCTTAGTTGGCAGGATTCTCTAGGCTGAGCTGGCAGGATTTTTTCTGAAAATTTCGATTTTTTATTGCCTAAGCCTGAGCCTAAGCCTAAGCCTGAACCTAAGCCTAAGCCTGATACTAAGCCTAAGCCTAAGCCCCATACTAAGCCTAAGCCCTAAGCCTAAGCCTAAGCCCAAGCCTAAATTAAGGCCAAAGTTCGAAGCCAAAATTGGCTATAATCTTTGTTTTTGGATAGTTTTGAGTGCGTTATGATGTTTTAAGGCATCGTCTAGGCTTAGTTGGCAGGATTCTCTAGGCTATGGCTGGAATTCACAACCTAACACTAACACTAACTTTTTCCTTAAAAGCTAGTGAAACACTTAAATTTGGGCTCAAAACACTTAAAATGTTAGTGTTTCAAGCCCAAATTTAAGTGTTTCACTAACTTTTAAGGGAAAAGTTAGTGTTAGTGTTAGGTTGTGAATTCCAGCCTAAGCTGGCAGGATTTTTTCTGAAAATTTCGATTTTTTATTGCCTAAGCCTGAGCCTAAGCCTAAGCCTGAACCTAAGCCTAAGCCTGATACTAAGCCTAAGCCTAAGCCCCATACTAAGCCTAAGCCCTAAGCCTAAGCCTAAGCCCAAGCCTAAATTAAGGCCAAGTTTGAATTTGGTCAAAAATTGGACGTTTCTGGCGATTTCGGCCAATTTTTCGGCTGGAACCCGGTCAAAGAACCTTTGTTTTGATTCTAAAAAATTGTAAACAATAATCTGACACCATTTAGACACAATTAGAACGCAAAAATCAAGGGCTTCGGAAAAAAATTGTAAAACGTCCCTCACTGAGGGTTCAGATTTCGGGGGGTCATATCTCAGAAAATCCAAAAAAATGAAATAGGGGTTCTTGAAGCAAAAATGCTTCCCCCAAGGTGCTCTACTCAAAAAAATAGGTCCACTATTCCCCCCCCCCAACTGCATTTAAGGTGGTAGTGTCGCCAAAGCAGTTTTGCTCATAGGCTGCAAAATGAGAACTTTTTGATTTGAAATTGTACGTTCACTGAGAAACTACAGAAATGCCACATGGTGTCAAATAAATACTGCCAGACACTAGACTACCAATATCTACCAATATTTTTAACCAATCACCATTTGTGAGCCAGACATCACACAATAGAGACATAAAAGTTCAAAAAATCAAGCCAGATATCAGATTGGCCAGCTTGTGAAGTACATGTAATGTTTTGACGCACCATTTTTTGCTACAAATAAGAAAAATGAAAAATGAAGCTTCGTTTTTCTTTTGATTTCAAAATAAGTGTCTAAATTTTTTACAATTTATCATTATTGCTGTGAGTACCTTACAGGTTACGCACAGTTTCACAGTTCAAACAGGCATTACTCCACAACGACTCAAGCAATTTGCACTAACTTTTGTGTGCGTAAACTAGAGCATATGTGCTTTTACTTTGTGCAAAGAATCTAAACAAAAAACTTTTTAATTGTGACGAAATTATCGAATGTGAATAGGTTTTCAAAACGTCATTTTTCCGACTTTGCGACTTCACTCCTAACTGTATGCTGCATCAATTTTTCTGAAACTTGGCATAAATATTTGGCTTAAAAATTATTTTTAGAATGTATAAAGAACAATGACCTATCTTTCACTGAAAAAGTTTTATAGTCGCGCAAAATCGACTGCTTTCGCGACACTACCCCCTTAACCCCAGAAATCATACTTTTGAATTTGGCCAAAAAGTTGAATGTTGGTTTTTAGAATGTGCTATTTCCGGACATTATCAACTTTTTAATTAGAAAAGTTGATAAAAAAGAAAGAGAGAGAAAGAAAAAAAAGAGAAAAAGTTCGTTACACAGGAAAAAATCTGATTACAAAAATATTACAAAAAAATTACAAATTTAATAATTTTGTAATTTTTTTGTAACTTTTATGTAATTCTTTTGTAATTCGAGTGCAAGTTTGTAATTTTTTTGTAACTTTTTTGTAATTCGTAGTTGAAAACATATACAAAATTTTTTGTAACTTTTTTGTAATTGTTTTGTAACTTTTTTGTAACTTTTTGTAAGTTTTTTCCCAGTTGACGATTTTGAATTTTAACGATCAGTATATCTACAAACTGGCCGAACTCTATATGAAAAACCAGTTTTTGATAAAAAATACAAAAATGTTTTTGTAACTTTTTTGTAACTTTTTTGTAATTTTTTTGTAACTTTTTTGTAAGTTATTCCCACTTGACGATTTTGAAAATTTACGATCAATATATCTACAAATTGACCAATTTTAATTCATATAAAAAGATAACCCAGATTTACTAAAAAATATATACATGTATATGTACATATGTATATGTATATGTATATATAATGTATATGTATATATATATATATATATGTATATAATGTAATGTATATGTATATATATATGTGTATATGTATATACACATGTATATATACATGTATATGTACATATACATATATGTATACTCTGGGGGAGCGGAAGGCTCGGAATACTGGCGTTACAGACGGGTTTTTTTCTAGCTATACACAGACGGGTTTCTGTGTCATGCTTACTGGAGCCCGTCCAACGACTGGGGCACTCCCCGCAAGCCAACTGGCCTTGGCGCAAGCGACATTTAGCTCAGCGGAACCCATGTGTTGATGCAAAGACGTTAACTGTCAATGTATGAACAAAAAAATAACGCACCTGTCACCTGTGCAAATGCTTATAAAGATTGTAAGCGATACAACACTTGTTAGAGAGCAGTCTGCAACCGCACTACGGAAGGATAACTAAAAGCAAAGTGCATATGTATATACATATTAGCAAAAAACAGCCGAGCGACAAAACAGATGAACTCATTGACGCTTGTCACTATAATATATATATATATCAAGCGCGGATCCTGGCGGGGGGGATGCGGGGGGCGCCCCCCCCCCCCGAAATTTTTTCAGACTGAAATTTTACACAAGGGTCCCCCCCTTTGGTTTTTATGGTCCGGCCGGGAAAATTTTCTGATACGTCTCCAATTGAGCAAATTTGGTCTAAAAATAGAAAATTACCCCAAATTTTTTTCTGGGGGCTGCGGCCCCCGGACCCCTGCGACTTTGTGGCTCACTATTTCTTGTTATTAAAGCCTATTCATCAAAGTGCATTGTGCTGCAATTTCATGTCTACATGTGTATATTATGCTACATTTACATGTGTAATTGTCTGATGTAACGTTCCCATCCGTTGTTTTAAATTTTGTCGGAAAAAATGTCTGATACGGCTCCAGTTGACCGAACACTTCCGCCGCCAGACCCCCGCAACTGTGTGCCTTGCCTTGATAGAAGTTGCAGATTTTAGAGGGTATCCCGGGGTCAAAAACAGTAAAGGTGTCTAGCCGCCCCCAGACTCCCGCAACTATGCATTTGTATTCTACTGTATTTGTAATGGTCGCCCTCCCCCCCCCCCCGGAAAAAATTTCTGGATCCGCCTCTGATATATTTGAAAACATATGATAAAAATATGAAGAAATCTGCACATATTCTGAAAATGTGCATATTAAATATATATGTACATACATATTTAATATATAACGGGATCATGAATCTTGTTGAATCCAAAGGATGACATCCCTATCGTCTTCAACACCAGTACGATTTTGCATCATCTTTACCGTTGATGTAAGCTGCAGAAAAACTTCAATGATACCAAAATAATGACAGAATCACAGAAAAATGACGAAAAAATACAGAACGCTGAAAAGAAAATGTTTCAAAAAATAGTAAAAAGTTAAAATGCAATTACAGAGTCAAGACACAATTTCTATGTCTATATGTGTTTTTGCCAAATTTTAAGCAAAACAATGAGATTACAAAAAACAAAAAAATTACAAAAAAATTACAAAACGTTGAAAAGCATGCCATATCTTTCGAAAAATCGAAAAAAATTAAAAATACAGCTATTTCAAAGTCAGGATGCTTTATGTCTTGAAATGTATTTTTGCCAAATTTGAAGCAAAAAAATGAAATTTCTAAAAATTACAAAAAAATTACAAAAAAGTTACAAAAATATTACAAAAAAATGACAAAAAAGTTACAAAAAAATTACAAAAAAATGACAAAAAAGTTACAATAAAATTACAAAACGTTGAAAAGCAAATATTTCAAAAAATCGAAATAAATACAGCTATTTCAAGGTCAGGATGCCTTTTTTATGGCTTGAAATGTGTTTTTGCCAACTTTGAAGCAAAAAAATAAAATTTTTAAAAATTACAAAAAAATTACAAAAAAATGACAAAAAAATTACAAAAAAGTTACAAAAAAATTACAAAAAAGGTACAAAAAAATTACAAAACCCGTTTTGTAATATTTTTGTAACTTTTTTGTAACTTTTTTGTAATCACATTTTTTCCTGTGTTACAGGCCAAATAATCAGAAATTCGATGATAATTTTGTGAAGTTTTTGTGCTGTCATTAAATTAAATTAAAATCAAATAGCTAAAAATTTAACTTTCATACCTAGAAGAAAAGCTGAATGTTGGTTCGTGAGATGGTGATTTGGAACTTTGTCCACAAGCTCACAATCCAATTTTTCAAAAACCAAAATTCGACTTTTCAACTTTTCTTCAAAAGTCGAATGTTGCTTTTTGGTTTGGCTTGTTTTGTCCAAATTTTCAACATTTGGCGCTGAATGTTGAAATTTAGCACACTTTGATCTTCAAGCTCAGAAATCAACTATTCCTAACTTTACTTTTTAAGGTGGTACTAACGAATGTGCAGTGTTTTTCAACAGGCTAGTACTCAATAATTAATTAACTTTAGAGCATATTCTTTATATCGCCAGAAAGCGCTACTTTTCTTATACATTTACGTAAAGTTTTGTTGTACAACTGTAAAGATGATTTGTATGGCACCTGTTAAAAGCAGACCAATTTGGCTTTTTTGAGCACTTTCAAATCTGGCCACTTTTTGAAGAGTTTAAACAACAAAAACACGCGAAAAATGGCAAAAATATTTAAAAGTAAATTATCTAGACCCAAAATGCTCGATTTTATGATTTGTCAATTATTAAATGAAATATACGGTTTCAAAATAAAAAGTGTCTATTCACACTCAACTTTCGAGTTCTATATCTAGGCAAAAATATAAGCAATTTAAAAAATTTTCATTTTGGGTCTAGAAAATTTGAAAAAGTTTGTTCACGTTCATTTTTGTGTTTATGCGCTGCGCATGCGCTTAGAAAAGTGGCCAAAACTGTCAAATTTCCATTCTCCTGTTGTGTAGTTTGGCTTGTTGGCTTGGCTTGCTCCTAAAAATTTTTCACATGATCCTGCTAACTTCATTTGCCACTTTGCGTATATGAATCAACTTTTGACATACTTTATATTCAAAAAATACAGTTTGAATCAACTAATTTTTTTCAAAAATTTAAAAACCACTGCACATTCGTTAGTACCACCTTAACTACTTTTTGACTTTTGAGTCAAATTCAAGTGTTGATTGTTGGTTTTTCACACTTTCAGCCTAAGTTCAACATTTAAACTGATTTTTTTGTTAAAATTTAGAATGGCACTTTGTCCCACTGACAGAGGTGCATTTATGTGCCAAATTTTAATTTTCTTCGTTGAGCCATTTTTTTAAATCACAAGCCGAAAATTTGCGTCTGTATTCACACGCGCTTTATTTCAGCATCACGCACAAAATACTGCTTTATTTTACAAAAATTTTACACCACACTCAATAAAACATTGAAAATTTTAATGTACATATGTTTAAGGGGGCGCTCCGGGAATCGGGGGTTACATCAAAAAGTGGCAAAAAGTTGGCCAATGTCAAACTTTACTATACATACATGTAGTATGGCACAAAAGAACACTGGAGGCAAAATTTCAAATCACGCGATTATGTCACGTGATTCCCAGAGCACCAAACGTGAGTGAATTTTCTTCAAACGATGACTCTGCTTATACTTTGCGTATAGTCACACTTTATATACCCAAATGTAGCTTATGTGCTTCTCTAGTTGAACATTATTTTGGTTTTTAACATTTATGTCAGGTTTGAATAGAAACTTTCATTATGTGTTTTCGAAGTCGAACTCTGAGCAATAAAATTCATATAAAAAAATTTCTAAGCTTTATCTTAAAAAACTAAAAATTTGTTCAACTGCGCAGAGCCTAAGGCTATAATTGTGCAAAATTTTGTAGAAAAATATCTTAGCAGCATTTTATAATCGAATGCCGAAAAATTGGTTTTGTATTCACACAGTCGATATTTGAGTCTGCTGCTTCTGACAATGTTTTCTTGTGCGATTTTTTTGCACGGAACGCAATAAAATTGTTTTAATTTTTCATTACGACTAATAAAATCTACGTATCGTCTGTTTGGAAAACCTCAAAAAGCGTTGATGCACTGGCTTACTTGCTGAATTTGTGTAAAAGTCGAATAAAATCAGTAATTTGTACAATTTTTTCCAAATTTTTTGCTATGGAGATATGCACGTCAAAACATCCGAAATAGTATTTTGGGCAACTTTCCTTCAAGAATGATAGGTCTTTTTGGCTGTTTTTAAAAAATACGGCCCAAATCCTTGATTCCCGGAGCGCCCCCTTAAGGTGGTACTAACGAATGTGCAGTGGTTTTTAAATTTTTGAAAAAAATTAGTTGATTCGAACTGAATTTTTTCAAAATAACGTCTGTAAAAAATTGATTCATATACACAAAATGACAAATGAAGTAAGCGGCATCATATTAAAAAATTTTTGGAGCAAGCCAAGCCAACAAGCCAAACTACACAACAGGAGAATGGAATTTTAACAGTTTTGGCCACTTTTCTTAGCGCATGCGCAACGCATAAACACAAAAATAAATATGAATAAACTTTAGCAAGTTTTCTAGACCCAAAATGAAAATTTTTTCAATTGCTTATATTTTTGTGCAGATATAGAACCCGAAAGTTGAGTGTGAATAGACACTTTTTACTTTGAAACCGTATATTTCATTATATAATTGATAAATCATAAAATCGTTCATTTTGGGTCTAGATAATTCACTTTTAAATATTTTTGCCATTTTTCGCATTCTTTTATTCTTTAAACTCGTCAAAAAGTGGCCAGATTTGAAAGCGCTCAAAAAAGCCAAATTGGTATACTTTTAACACGTGCCATGCAAATCATCTTTACAGTTGTACAATAAAACTTTGCTTAAATGTAGAAGGAAAGTAGCGCTTTCTAACGCTATAAAAACTGTGATATAAAGTTAATTAATTATAGAATACTATCCTGTTGAAAAACACTGCACATTCGTTACTACCACCTTAAGGTGGCGCTCAGGGGAACCGACTTTGGCGTTTAATTTTTTTCAGCGACATTTTTGACCATAATGTCTTGAAGGAAAGTTGTTCAGAATGAAAAGAGCTTTCATTTGATGTGCATATTGCGATAAAATTTTTTTTAATATTTTTTGGACGATTTTGTAGCGGCAGCATAAAAATTTTTGTTTTAATATAAACTGATTACTCATATCACTAAAATACGCGGTTTCTTAGCTTTAAAATGATGTATTAAACATAAGAATACGTTAAAGCTTTGCTGAGTTATTTAGCCGGGAAAATAGCAAATAAAAAATGAAAAACCTAAAAAGCTGATAAATCTTCGAAAATGTAAAAATTTTGATTTAATTTCCTAAAAAATTGAGTATGGCTTTTGGTAACTTTTTCAACGGAACTACGCAGGCCTAGGAAAGGTCTAATTTTTTAAAAAGTGAAACGTGTGGGCAAACCTCACATTTTTGCGCAGCGAAGTTGACTACTTTTTTTTGATCTAGCTCCCTGCTGCCAATTGGGATCGAGTTGAAATTTTGCACAATGAAAGAAAGAATATAAATGCAGACGTCGAATTTTTTCGATTTTAAATTTTTGGCTCTCAGCACTTTTTGTAGCCGCTCAAACACAACTGATTTTGGAAAAATCGATTTTTTGAAAAATCAATAATTGGAATCGAAAATCGAAGACATTTGACGTCTAGATTTTTAAAAGGTCTTTTTAACGATACCAAGATTGTCAAAATCGGTTGAAGTTTCGCTGAGCTAGGTCAAAAACAAAATTAGTGTGAATAGAAAATTCGACATGGTCATAAAATTTGACACATTCACATTAAAGTGCTGAACTGTATTGTAAATAGGTTTTTTTGAAGTCTCTTTGATGTACAATTAAAGTTGTATTGCTACTTATTGCAAGAGCTTAGCGCCGAACATGAGTTTTGTTGCTGAGCGCTACCTTAAGGTGGCGCTTCGAGAATTTGTTTTTTGACGAATTATTTTTTCTGGAGCAAAATCGACATACAGTTTTTGAAGAAAAGTTGTTCAGAATGTGTTCAGGAGTCGATTGATGTGTATAACTCAAAATTAAAAAAAATTGAAAAAAATTCGAAATTTGAAATTTGCGTTTTTGTGAATATTTTTCTAATATGACCAAACTAGAAAATCAAAGCAAAAACTAAAGCAAAAAATTGAAGTAAAAATAAATTACTTTCCTTTTTGATAAACAGACAAACATAGTTGAAGCAAACGTCTGTCAAATCAAGCCATTCGCACAGAAAAATAAAAACATGCAGCAAGCCAAGCAACATTTCAATTAAAAACCAAGGTTTTTCGCCAAAGGGCACAGATTCCAAATCGCATGTTTTGAGTTCAGACATAAAATTTTGACACAATATATAAGAATAATCAAAGAAACTGACTAATTTTTATTTTTTTAATAAATGGAGTTTGAAGCGAGATACTTGTTGTTAAAGTTGCATGAAAAGTTAAAAATCCTTATAACTAAAAATTTAAAACAAAATTCACAAAACAAAAATTTGATCATCCCAGACGTTTGAAAACCTTTCAAATGAGCTATAAATTGTCCAAATTGATAGAGTTTGAATTGAATTATGTGTGCCCTGTGAATAGGGTTTTCGCAAGTCACGTGACATACACAAACAATGAATTGAGTCAAATCCTTTTGCAAAATTGCTCAATTTGATACCGCGCACCTTGCTAAATTCCAATATAACCATGAAAGTAAGAATTTACGATTTTTGAAGTACGTGCAAATTCTCGGAGCGCCACCTTAAGGTAGCGCTCAGCAACAAAACTCATGTTCGGCGCTCAGCTCATGCAATAAATAGCAAAACCGCTTTGATTGTACATCAAAAAGACATCAAAAAAACCTATTTAGAATACAGAAAAAAACCTATTTAGAATACAGTTCAGTACTTTAATGTAAATATGTCAAATTGTATGACCATGTCCAATTTCCTATTCACACTAATTTTGTTTTTGACCTAGCTCAGCAAAACTTTAACCGATTTTGACGATCTTGGTATCAATAAAAAGATCTTTCAAAAATCTAGACGTGATTGATCTTCGATTTTTCATTTCTATTTCAGATTTAGCAAAAAATTGATTTTTCAGCAATCAGTTGTAGGGGTGGGCACGGTAATGCGGTAACCGCGGTAACCGCTGCGGTAACCGCAAAATTGCGGTATGCGGTAATGACCCTATTACCGCGCGGTTAGTGCGGTCACCGCAACTTCCCTGTTACCGCGGTAACCGCACAAAATAGAAAAATCTGAAACTGATCACAAAGGATTTTCACTTTAAAATAAAGCTGGAACAACCTGCTGCTAGTTGTCGCTATGTGGCATGAATGCTCCACCTTCTATTTCTGATTGGCTGACGCAAATTCTGTGTTTAAAATGGTCCACTAGCAGCCAAATCTATATGACAATATAATTTTAACGCGGTAATGTTGATCTTTGTTGCTGGCCTACGAATTTTTTTAGTATTCATTGTTTCATAATTTCCTTGCATTCCTTGGCCGTTTTTTCAAGTTTACTAATGGATAAATTTACTAATTAACTATTTGAATCTAGTGCTAAAGTTAAGGTAAAGTTAAATCTGTGTTTAAGGGGGGCTACCTGCATAAGTAAGTTTTAGGTTCTCCGATTTGCAGTAAAATTTGCACACAGTGTAGCCCCGTGAAAGTGCATTGTAGATCTAAAAACTAAAATTACTATTCCACGCTTACCTTTACCGGTGACTAACGAAAGCCTGCCCTTACACACTTGTAATTCTGAGAATACGCTCACACACACATGTGCATAGCTTTGCGAGAAGGAAAGCCAAATACTAAGAAAGCACCCATTGCCATTCCTCTATTCCTCTATCGGACTAATCGAGTTTAAGTTTAGTCAGTGCAGATTCATGCTTTGTCTATGATCTAGAAAGCTACCTCATTCATTCATAAACTTCTGTTATTGGGCGGTCTAAGCTTAGGGCCCATTCTTTTGCCGCATTAAACGGACTGAACTTATTTTAGTCCGAGGTTTAAAAATAAAAAATCGGGTTAAACGGACTAAAGTTAAAATATGTCAGCGGCTTTATTCTGACCCCATTGCAAAACTACAACTGGACTAAACGGATTTAACATGCACGCGGACAGAGATGAATCCGTTTACTCTGACTAAAAAGCAGCGTGCTAAAAGTCACGTCCATTTAAACCAGAGGTTTTGGAATGGCATTTTTAAGCTTTATTTTTGAACCGTTTAGTTGAATTAAGAATAACCCTTTAGTCTGGTAAAGGAATTAGCCTTTAATTTTATTTTGTTGAAGCCGTCATAAAATTGTGACACCCAGGCACATACGGGTTCAAACCTATTTGCTTGTTTCGAATTCGATTGCTGTATAAACTTGATAAGTCTATGATTAATCAACTCACATTTTATTATAGTATAAAAAGTTTACGTATAATATAGCAACATTTTTTAAAGTCTCCCCTCGCCACGAAGGATCATTTATTAGTATCTTAACTGTATTACATTATCTAAAGTAACTTCAGCAAATCAACATAAAATTGACGAAAGTTTATAAAACTTGGTAGAACGACTAAACCGTATCATCTGCATGTGCTTGCAAATTTTTGAATTCAAGTTAAGGGGGGGCTACCTGAATAAGTGAAAATTTTAGGTTCTCCGATTCGTTTCAAATTTGCACACAATGTAGCCCCAGGGAAGGCGCATCGCAGAAGTAACAAACTGAAAAAAATGCTTTTGCCAATTTTTTACTAGGAGACCCCAAAAGTTCAATTTTACGTGTAAATCATAGGCGCAAATGAAAGTTTTTTGTGCTCACAAAGCGTTCCTTTACTCGAAATTTTTGTTAATACTGACGAAGCTGATTTTTACATGATTCGATAGCCTAATGTCATATCTCAACCTCTATGATCCATTTTTTAAATTTTTTGCCCATGGCCTGAGCAGTGACGCCAAATGTAAAATCACTCAAATTTGGTGTGCCCAAAAACAGCCATTTTTTTACATTTCGCCCTCGATTTTAGAATTGACAATTACATATCAAAATTCCGGATCATGCGATTTTGCGCATGCATGCGGGCTGCTACTATGCCAAGTTTCAGCCTGACTGGCTTGATGTGGTTTGTGTGAGAACTGGGCCCGATTTGTCGAAACATCAAATGGTCGTCGTTGAAAATGTTCGTCGTTGAAAAAGCAAATGTTCGTCGTTGAAAAACAAATGTTCTTCGTTGAAAAACAAATGTTCGTCGTTGAAAGTTCGTCGTTGAAAATGTTCGTCGTTGAAAAATTTTTCAACGATGAGCTTTGGTTTTTTAGAACATTATTATGTTCTAAAAAACAAAAGCTCGTCGTTGAAAAAATTTTCAACGACGAACATTTCAACGGAGCTCAAGACATTCGTTGAAATTTCAGCGACGAACATTTGTTTTTCAACGACGAACATTTTCAATGACGAACATTTGATTTTTCAACGACGAACATTTGTTTTTCAACGACGAACATTTGTTTTTCAACGACGAACATTTGTCCTATAAATACGTGTTATGTTCGTCGTTGAAAATGTTTCGATCAATTCAAAATTTTCATTTTCAACGACGAACATTTTCAACGACGAACGTTTTCAACGACGAACATTTTGCTTCGATAAATCGGGCCCAGTTCAACTAAGGGCTACTTTTAGGCTTTTTGGCGTACTTTTACCTATGTAAATACACTGACGAACGCACTGAACCAAAAGTGCACCTTCAAGCTTAATTGTTCTCATCTGACGTTGGGGTGCTTTGGGGGAGTAACATATGTGAAAATAAGCAAAATTAGAGAACTTTGATCTATGACCTGGGTAGCCCCCCCCCCTTAAGGTGGCGCTTCGAGAATTTGTTTTTTGGCGAATTAATTTTTCTGGAGCAAAATCGACATATAGTTCTTGAAGAAAAGTTGTTCAGAAGGTATTCAGGAGTCGATTGATGTGTATAACTCAAATTTTAAAAAAAATTGAAAAAATCCGAAAATTTGAAATTTGCGTTTTTGTGAATATTTTTCTAATATGACCAAACTAGAAAAAAGTGCGCAAAAAATCGAAGTTAAAATAAATTACTTTCCTTTTTGATAAATAGACTAACATAGCTGAAGCAAACGTCTGTCAAATCAAGCCATTCGCACAGAAAACTAAAAGCACGCAGCAAGCCAAGCAACATTTCAATTAAAAACCAAGGTTTTTCGCCAAAGGGCACAGATTACAAATCGCATGTTTTGAGTTGAGACATAAAATTTTGACACAATATATAAAAGTAATCAAAGAAACTGACTAATTTTTATTTTTTTACTAAATGGACTTTGAAGCGAGATACTTGTTGTTAAAGTTTCATGAAAAGTTAAAAATCCTTATAACTAAAAATTTAAACCGAAATTCACAAAACAAAAAATTTGTCATCCCAGACGTTTGAAAACCTTTCAAATGAGCTAAATTGTCCAAATTGATAGAGTTTGAATTGAGTTATGTGTGCCCTGTGAATAGGGTCTTCGCAAGTCACGTGACAGACACAAAAAATGAATTGAGTCAAATCCTTTTGCAAAGTTGCTCAATTTGATACCGCGCACCTTGCTAAATTCCAATATAACCATGAAAGTAAGAAATTACAATTTTTGAAGTACGTGCAAATTCTCGGAGCGCCACCTTAATATATGCTAAATGCTAATTAAAATTTTCGTTCACCAATTTACAGGCCCATTATCTTCATTTGACTGATGTGGAAATCTGTGACAGAGACAGCTTTATATTGCCTAATTATGTTGATGCTTGCTTTAAAAATTTCATTTTATGCTGTTAAACTTTCAACCCCTTTCCTTTTACATGCATGTTTATGATTATACTAGTGTCAAGAAAGGGAGGGGGGATTCTTACAGAAAGAAAAACAGCATCATCATCAACAGAGCGACCCAGGGGGGATTCGAACCACCCATCTCTGGATCTGCAGACCAGCGTTCTAGATTGTAACACATCACATTCATTTCTTGTTTCAGGTTAAAGCCCACTTTTGTCCTAAGTCAAAGGACCCGGGATTTTATCCATTTCAAGACAAAAAAACTTGTGATGATAATTTGGTAGCTCTTGATGATATCTCCGGTCTTGGTTCCGTCAGCTTGCTTTGTAAGCTTAATAGGCTATTTTGCACACTAAGACCCATATGCTTACTTCAGGCTGCTAAAGTTTTGTCAGTTTTATGCCTGTGAATCGTCAGTTTTATGTCTTATTTGCTACAATTGTGTGTTGTTTTGTTTCATGCAACTTGTCAACTTGATGGTGAGCATTGTTTAGCTTTTTTATAAAAACAAGTAACAGTAATTGTAGTTTGTGCATTAAGCGCAGAACATGGTTGTAGTTTAATTAATTAATCAGTTCTTAAATAACAGGTGTCATATCGATCTAAAGTTTGACCAAATACCAATTGACAAATTGGTGTGGCTGTGGTCTTATTCAGCTGTCAGCTTACCCTGTCAGCTATTAGCCGTTGGTTTATAATATTTTTTTTACTTGTAGGTATGTGGAAATGCCGAAAGTTGCCGGAGATTTAGCGAACGTTGTCCAAGACGGTGCATATTTTTACTCCAAACCCTTACGGGCCACGTCTACGGTGTGGGAGACTTTCACTCTAAAGTTTTCCGATGAGCAATTGACTCATCCAACTGGGGAAGCCAGGTGATAACAAATTATTAATAACAAATTAATATATTTAAAGCCCATTTATTTAGAGACAGGAACTACGATCTACAACTGACCTCAACCTTATTCATGCAAAAAGTTGTAGGCAGATTTCTCAACTCAACTCTTGGCTGGTCATTGGTAGTGTACTGGTGTTAGTGGTGTTCATACCTAGTTTTGTTCTGCGAATTCCGTAAATGCATAGTTTAATATTACTGATTTGAACTTAAGTTTGAATCAAGTTGAACTTAAGCCCGGCTCATAGTCGTCCGTAAGGCCTGTCCGTGTCCGAGTCCGTGTCCGTGTCCGCAAGAGTATTTTGATTCACAGTTGTCCGGGTGTCCGTAAAAACTTGTCCGTGAGTGTCCGTAAAGGCTGTCCGGATGTCCGGAAGTCAAGTTGAATTCAGTTCAACTTTTGTCCGTGTCCGTAAGGAATTAGCCACTCAGATTTTAGCTTTTATAGTCACGTGTAGGTGCATGGACATGAAATTCTTCCACGCATAGTAAAATAATGCTAAATTTGTAGTAATTTCAGCTCAGCAGCTTCATTTTAGTGTGCTTAGAACAACCTTCCGGACACGGACACGGACTCGGACACGGACAACTACGGACACTTCCGGACGACTATGAACTAGGCTTTAAGCTTATTTCTAAATGTTAGTGTAGTTTTATGTTTAGTTGTTATTAAATCATACTTAATTCAAAACATAAAATTTACATAAAAGTGCTAAGCTTCGAGAATGCATGGCACTCTATGCATTTCAGAAAAATATACATGTTTTGAGGCATGTTGCTTCTTACTTTTAATTCTGCTTTTTTTCTTTTCAGATGTGATCTGTGTCGCAAGGAGCTAAAATTCACCGGCTATGGTTCGGGCACCAGTGGACTGCGAGCTCACATCAAACTCTCTCACAACATCGACTTGGGATCAACCAAAGGGAGTTCGTTATCGTCCTATTTTGCCAAAACGCCAATTACTCAGTCCAAAGCCGTTAAGTTAGACAATGCGTTAGTGGATATGATAGCCGATTTTTTAAGATTCAGCATTGTCGAGAAACCTGGGTTTCTAAACTTCTGTGACGCGGCTTGTCCGGGCTACAAAATTCCTTCTCGAAGAAAACTTGGGCGGCTAGTGGACCAAAGTTATTTGAGTGCAAAGTCCAAGCTGATTGAACTAGTGCTAGCACATGACGCTTTAATTGCGGTAACTACTGATTTGTGGTCAAGTCGCCGTCATGAGACATATATCACAGTGTCTCTGCATTTTGTTAACAAAAGTTTTAAACTTTTAGACATGGTTTTGGCTACTAGACGTATCATTGGAAGAAGAACAGGTGATATCATTGCGGAAGCAATTGTTCAAATTCTTTGCGATTCTAATGTTCCACTTGATCGCGTGTCCTATATGACAACGGATAACGGGGGTGATGTGAAACGTGCTGCTTTGCCGCAGCTCTTGTTTTGCTCATTCGTTGCATTTGGCAATTTGCAATGGCTTTGGAATATAGGAAAAGCGTCAAACTCAAGCATGCATTCCTGACGACACTGCCCCAGGAGTAATTGCACCGACTCCTGTTTATAATGAGATTGGTCTTGAAGTTGAACAGGAAGAGGACGAACAAGAAGGAACAGATACTGTTACCGCTGTGAATTTGTACGGTTTAGAACAAGAAGACGACGCCGATTTAGAAGAAGAGGTTAGTAATGAACAGCTGCCAGAACATATTGATTTGTCTACAATTGAAGGGGAAATCTACGAGCTGCTGCGAAAAGTACGTAAACTGGTCTCGTTTTTTCATTGATCAAATTTGGCTTCCGATGTTCTCAGCAAATACACCAAATATAAACTGCCCATAGACGTTCGTACAAGGTGGAACTCTACTTTGCACATGATTGATGGCTTGCTGGCTAATAAAAATGCAGTGAACGCAGCTTTGACAGACCGGGACATTAGTTTTGCAAAAGACAGCAACGGTTCTGATGTTTTTTTGACACCGAGAGAGTGGCAACTGCTAATGACCGTAGCCACAATTCTAGTGCCAGCTAAAGAAGTGATTGAAGAGTTGAGCGGAAGCAAATACCCCACAAAAAGCAAAGTCTTTCCGGCATTGAAAACACTCTACCATGAATGGCGACCAAAATTTTTGGACTCAAACAAGGCATTGGAACTAAAGGCAAAGTTAACTGCGAACCTTGACAAATATTTCGATTTATCTGCTGAATTGGAGTCGTACGCAGCTACGTTATTGGACCCATGTGTGAAGGATGTCCTCTGACTGCTTTTATATTAGCTATAACTAATTTTCTTTACCGGGTTAACCAAACTCGATTACGTTCTCTGTGGTTAAGCATGCATATTTAAACCTTTCTGGTCTGTGTAGTGTGTAGTCTCTAGAAATGGGTTAGGACAAAAATTAAGTAGCTGCTTTATTTTATCTGGTTTAGTCCAAATATTGATTTCAACGCATTACAGTGCTTTTTTGTCAGTAGTCGATGCAATTTGTTTACTTTCCGCACAAATTCAGGTTTTAATAATTCTCAACGCTAAAATTTCAACTAAATTTTATTCTGAAAAATACCACCAGCGCTGATGAAAAATCGAAGGCTGAACGTGCCGTTGTCGCTCTATATGATCGACTGAAGTCAATACGGAAGTAAGTTTGGCATCACTAAGTGTTGATTTTTGTTAACAATTGCTTTGGCAACAGCCATCTCATTTTGTCAATTTTAGCTTAGTCAGAATAGGTCTTATAGTTCTTGAATCTTATTCTTTGAACCTATTCATCTTATTCTTTCTTATGACAGTTCTTTTAAGCAAACGCTTATTTGATGTTTCGACTTCGTCCTCTTTATAAAAGCTGAAAAAATTTTCTATTTAAGTTTTACTATTTCGATATTTCAGTGACGATCGCTCACAAAACCAGAGTGCAGAACCACGACAGGCCGATGCTGCTTTACCCGCTGATTTAGATGTTGAAGTCCTGGATCAGGCTGTCCGGCCAGAGCCACAGGCTGACCCACCTCGAAAACGATTAGCTGCTTTTGTTTATGAGAAAAAGCAAAAGGCCACGAAAACTGCTAGCGTCTGCACTAACATACCTAGAGAGCTGGATTTGTATTACTCATTAGGTGGTCCAGACGAAGACAGTTGTCCCCCCAGTAACGTGCAACTAGACTGGTGGGATAAACATGCAGAAATAATGCCGGCGTTGAGTGTAGTGGCTCGTTACGTTCTTGCTATACCTGCCACGAGTGTAAAGTCTGAGTCAGCTTTCAGTGTGGCTGGGCAGCTGGTGACAAAGCAGCGTAGCTCATTAACTGCTCGATATGTGGACCAGTTGTCTTTTTTGAAGCACAATCGTGACTTTTTGTAAATGCTGTTTTGTACATTCTGTAAGCTTTTTTTGCTGTTTTCCAATTAGTCACTTATATCGGGGAAGCACAGCAACAAGCGACACTTTTTTGTCTGTCAAATGAGTAGGAGGCGATGAGAGAAATTCTCAAGTTTCAGACATCGACAAAGGGGGTGGATATCTTCGCCACCCCCTATACTGTTTGTGTTTCAATTTTATAATATTGTGTATTGTATTGTAGTGTATTTCAGTGATATGAGTAGTCATTTTATATCGAAACAAAAAAATTTATGCTACGGCTTGTCCAAAAAATTTAAAAAAAGTTATCACAATATGCACATCAAATGAAAGCTCTTTTCCTTCTGAACAACTTTCCTTCAAGACATTATGGTCAAAAATGTTGCTGAAAAAAATTAAACGCCAAAGTCGGTTCCCCTGAGCGCCACCTTAAGGTGGCGCTCTGAGTAACTTCCAATAAATTAAATTGCTATAATTTTTCTTTTGTTGCTGATACTAAGTTTTTGCTCAAGTGCAGGCAAGACAGCCACCAGGCACGTTTTTTTGCCAAGTTTGAAAATTCTTGGACCATTTTAGCAAGTATAATGACATCTAAATTAAAATTTTCCAAAATTTGTCTAATTTTTGAAACGACGTAGCTCAGCGGTGGCCGGTGCCTCAACCAAATTTAACACTCAGTAGCTTAAATTAAAGACAATAATTTGACGGAGACATTTTGTCGAATTTTAGTTAGTGGCGACAAATTTTTAATTATTTGTTTATCGAAAGTGACGTTTTAGAAAACCTGTCATATTGAGGCAAATCATAAAAATTACAATTCGAGAAGTTCGCTGCCTCCATATACGTCTGTTCTAATTATGTGCAAAGTTTCAATTGGATCGGTTTTTGCAGCTCACAGTGATATTGAAAAACTGAGCACCATAGCTGAATTTCAGAAACCTAAAGTTTGCCTACACATTGACATACCTATTTTTCAAAAAAAAATAGAGCTAATATTTCTGTACTAAAATCATTGAGAAAATCCTCAGAAGCCGAAAAGTAGCTAACGAAAAATTAGTTTGAAAAATAGTGTATTTTTGTCAATGTTGGTCATCATATTTTGGAAATTTTTTTAGAAAGGTTTGCCTACACAAACGACTTTTTGAAAAGTTGCAACTAGCAACTAACTACTTAGAACTGTTTTTAAAGTATCAAAAGCCATGTAGAATTTTTTAATATATCAATTTAAGGGGGTAGTGTCGCGAAAGCAGTCGATTTTGCACGACTACAAAACTTTATCCGTGCAAGATACGTCATTGTTCTTCATATATTATGAAAATATGTTTCAAGGCAAATATTTTTGCCAAGTTTCAGCAAAATTGACCCAGCATACAGTTAGCAGTGAAGTCGCAAAGTCGGAAAAATGATGTTTTGAAAACGTATTCACATTCGATAATTTCGTCAAAATTATAAAACTTTTTGTATAGATTCTTCACATAAACTAAAAGCACATATGCTCTAATTTATGCACACAATATTTGGTGCAAATTACTTGAGTCGTTGTAGAGTAATACCTGTTTGAACTGTGAAACTGGACGTAAACTGTGAAGTACTCACACCAATAACGGTAAATTGTAAAAAATCCAGAAACTTATTTTCATATTTAAAGAAAAACGAACCTTCATTTTTCATTTTTCTTATTTGTGACAAAAAATTGTTCGTCGAAACATTACATGTACTTCACAAGCTGGCCAATCTGATATCTGGCTTGATTTTTTGAACTTTTATGTCTCTATTGTGTGATGTCTGGCTTACAAATGGTGATTGGTTCAAAATATTGGTAGATTTTGGTAGTCTAGTGTCTGGCAGTATTTATTTGGCACCACGTAGCATTTTACTAGTTTCTCAGTGAACGTACAATTTCAAAGCAAAAAGCTCTCTTTTTACAAGCAATGAGCAATACCGCTTTGGCGACACTACCACCTTAAAGATTTTTCACATTGAAAAATTGGTTAAAATTTTAAGTTGATCAAAATTTGACGTTAAATACATCAAATGAAAGTTAGTTTGATTTTAAACAACACTTTTCTTCTTGATTGAACCAACAAAAACTTTATTGAAAAATTTTATCGCCCAAAGTCGGTTATTCAGAGCGCCACATTAGGTAAAAAAACAACTGCTTGTGTTTTTCAATCTTTCAAAATCGTTACACCGTGTAAATGCACTGGCTTGTACAGCTATTTGATCTTCTGAAGCTCTCCTTCTCGCAAGGCTATGCACATGTGAGTGTGCGTGTGTGTTTTCAAAAACACTCAAATTTGGGCTCAGGTTTGGATTTAGGTTTAGGCTTAGGCTTAGGCTTAGTCCCACACCCAGAGTTAGTAGCAAGCTTAGTTTCAGCTTAGGCTGAGGCTTAGGCTTAGTTTTGTAATTTTGCAGTTTATATGTTTATTTCCTTTTTAGGAAATAAACTACTTACTGAATAAGCCACGCGATAGTCGTGCATATCTTTTATTGTTTATTGTTTATTGCGCAATGACTTTGGCAGAAACGACTGTAAAAAATCACACTTATCAATTCGTTTTACTATTTATATATTGTTCGAACATGCGTTTTGAAGCAGATAGTTTTTCCTCCGTTTGATTGTCAATGTATCGGTTCTTGCTTGCTTGGGATCTCCATCTTCCTTGCAGCATGATGAGTTTATCGGCTATCTTTGCTCTGTACGCCGCGGTCGCTGCTCCTGATCTAAAACTGTGGGTACCCAATGATTTAGGGTCTACATTTAGTTGTTTAGCCATCTCCCGAATAAAAGATAAAGCAGTTCGGTAGGAAATGGGTTTGCCGGTGCGTCGATATCCTGTTTTCGTTTGAAGGTTTGAAAGACGAAGTCTTCGCTATGTGTTAGACCAGCCAATAGGATATATCGACGAAGCAGAGTAACTGGGCAGGCCACAGTTGTGTTTGCGGAGACATAAACGTTTTGGCCTTCCCTGAATTGATCGTTTTTTGCTTTTGGGAGGTGTATGACTATGTGTGAGTCGTCAGGGGCCATTGCAATGTGACCTAATTTTATTCCGGCTATTTCCGTAAACCGGAAAAAGCCCGCGTAGGCCAGTACACAATACAATGCATTGCTTAAACTAATAATATCAGCTCGCCCGCACGCGTATGCGTGCACAATGCGTTCTAACGTGTCCGGCGTCACAGGTGTCTTTCGAGTGGGGGTCGGCTCAAGAGACGGCGTAAGCCGGACACAACCAGAGTTACGGTGGGGTCAGTTGTAGGGTCCTGCCACGCGGCTACTCCATGGGCCCATTTCACGGCGCTGAGGCCGATCAATACCGTTGCGTGTGACCTTATACCTTCAGCCAGTACTGCCGTTAAATAGGCGGCCACGTGCCATGGGTGGGCAGGGATAGGCGAGACTTGGTTGAAGATAGATCGCATGTGTTTGAAAAAACGACGTAAAGCATTTAAATATGCCTTCAGAGTATTTATTGCAATGCTGGCTAATATCGATGTCACAATATTTGTTATTTGTTGTGGTCGAAAACCGTTGGCAGCCATGGCCGGCACCCACGTTGTCAATTTTAGCAGCTCTACAACAGAAATAATGCTTGTTTATGTGTGTATGGGTGGGCTTGCAGGGTCAGTTGGCTGACCTCGTTTCTAAACGCAGCCGTTCTGCCCGATAATTTGCGCTGAATGATGCAAAATGACGTTTTTGCAGTCGCAGTGTTTGCTCATTTGCATATGCAAACTGATTCTTGCACATGCAAATGAGTTTTTGGTGACAGATTTGATATACGTACGTATATGGACTAAAAGACGATCTAGCGCGTGGCTTATTTTCAGTAAGTAACATATTATTTCCTTTTTAGGAAATAAACTACTTACTGAATAAGCCACGCGATAGTCGTGCATATCTGAATCGAGACAAAGATGAGACAGTTGGTTTATGATTATTTTTTGTAAAGGTTTTTAGCTTACAATTTTTAGTTCGAGTAAAATGAATCTGTCTATAGAGTGTGAGCTAACTATGTGGTCTGAAGGACGAATCGACAATAAGAGCATTGTAGCTTATATGAGTAAGCGAGTTTTTAACGAGTGTACGCACAGCACTGTAGGCTGAACATAGGCCAGCCACTGAAGGCTTGTTACCTGCACTGTTGACAAATGGTAACACTGTAGAGTAGGATGAACATGGGCCAAGCACTGTAGGCTTGGTACCTGCACTGTTGGCAAATGATAGCACTGTAGGCTGAACATGGGCCAAGCACTGTAGACTTACTTAGTACCTGCACTGTTGGCAAATGATAGCACTGTAGGCTGAACATGGGCCAAGCACTATAGACTTAGTACCTGCACTGTTGGCAAATGATAGCACTGTAGGCTGAACATGGGCCAAGCACTGTAGGCTTGATACTTGCACTGTTGGCAAGTAATAGCACTGTAGGCTGAGCATGGGCCAAGCACTGTAGGCTTGATACCTGCACTGTCGGCAAGTATATAATAGCACTGTAGGCTGAACATGGGCCAAGCACTGTAGGCTTGGTACCTGCACTGTTGGCAAATAATAGCACTGTAGGCTGAACATGGGCCAAGCACTGTAGGCTTGGAATCTGCACTGTTGGCAAATATTAGCGCTGTAGGTTGATTATGGACCAAGTACTGTAGGCGAATACTATAGGTTACAACAAGCAAATGAACACGTCAATATTTTACTTCACAATCAATAACAATTTTTTTTGATAATTCTCAATAGTTAAGTTTCACTTGGATTCGAGCTTTCTTTGACGCACCATATGCCTAAAAATGAATAATCGTAAGTCGGGTTTGAAAATGCTAGGTTCGACTGAGTGGCTGGAATTATATAGGTGTAGCTGCGAGGCAGACTTAAGCATTGGCGCACGTATCGGCCGAAGCCGAGCGGATCGGTGAGTTGCGGCCAGAATATGGCCGACGGCCATTTAGAGGACCATGAGAATCATTTTCCAGGCGTAATTTTCAAAGTGGTCTAAAACTTTGGGTATTACTGACGGGGGTTGAACGGCCCATACTATCTCCGACGCCCATGATACAGAGAAAGCGTCGACCCCCCCAGGTTCCAAGGCAATAGAACTTAGATAGAAAACGCTGTAGTTTGCAATTAGTATGATTAGCAAAGGCATCGATAGTACAGTATTCCCACTTATTTTGAAGGAGATGAAAAATATGATCGGAGACCATCCAATCGTCCCAATCTTTAAATCTAGAGTAGAAATCGGCTTGTGCTACCTGGCTTCGGGGTACGTGCTCATATGTGATGGTTAGTTGGTTTGCCTGAGAGAGGTTTTCTATGTCGAGAGCTATACGTTGGAGGGGGGGTTTCATGCTCCCCTTCCGTGCTACTATACTGGCCACTTGACTGTTTGTTCGCACGCGGATTCGCGTAACTGGGTTTTAAAATTGAGCTAAAGGAAAGCAGTCCCAGTTTAATGGATAATAACTGACGCAACCCAGAGCTGGTTTTGTAGTACGATTTTGGAAAGTAAAAATGAGCTACTTCAGTTTTTTGTCCCGTATACAGAATACTGGCTCCGGTTGTATCGCTGGCATCTGATACCAGTAGCATGTCATACGTGCTTATGCCCGTACCTAAGTAGCGTGTACTTAGTGGGGTTAGGTTCGAGAGCCAGTAGACGAGCTCCTCTCTTATGGAGGGAGTTAAAAGGAGTAGCTGATCCCACGAATAGGTTGTGGTGGCGAAGTTTAATTGACGTTTCAGAGCTGACAAAAAAGTTGTGACGTTGGCACCTCGTGTTGTGAAGTCAACACCACGAAAATGGCCTCCCCTCGTTCTCCGTTCCTGTAAAGGCACAAATTCCAATTTTTGCGTAACAAATTTAGCACAAATGTGAGTAAATTTGTGCCGTAAAAATCAAAGTTTGTGCCACTACTTTCTTCCCAGCTTCACGGACCCCCAAATCCTTGCTTCCCGGAGCGCCCCCTTAATAACATGTTAAAATATGTTAAAAACATGTTAAAAGCATGTTAATCGAAAGTGCAAAAAACATGTTGAAAACATTCAAACACATTCTTCCTGTGAATTATTATTATTATACTCATTATTCCCCCCCAACTGCATTAACCCCAATATATTTATATTTTATTGCAATGCATATATTTTTGTTTTTATTCACTTGATAAATTCTTTCTTTCTTTCAATGACTGTTAGGGGTTTTTCTTGCAGAGGGGCGTATTTTTTAGTTTTTCCTGTTGCGCCAAAGCGCAACAGGTACTTTATACTTGGTTGTATAGCATTTGCAGAATCTGTTCGTAGACACTCACCTGATATTGGTTGAATTGTCAGTGTTAACACTGGCATGGCCGGCCGGACTGCATTTTACGTGTCCTTTGCGTAGGCTAAAATCTCTGATCAAGTGCAGCCGGGGTGGGGGGAGGAAATAGTGGACCTATTTTTTTGAGTAAAGCACCTTAAGGGAAGCATTTTTTGTAATTAATAAAACCTCAATCCGCAAATTTGGATTTTCTGAGCTATGACCCCTTAGAAATAGCATTTTCAGTGTTTTTGGAATAAGCATTGGCAAAATTTTGAAGCCAAAAATGGCCTTATATATGTATAATCTTTGTTTTTGGATTGTTTTGAGTGTGTTATGATGTTTCACAGCTGGGGCCGTATTCTCAAAATTACCTGCAGGTAAAGTTAGGCTAACTTTACCCACAGGTAAGGTGAAGGTAAAGTTAATTCTGTGGGTAAAGAAGAAGAAGAAGAAGAAGAACTAGTTTACTCACCACATGAAATAGAGTAATACTAATAAAGGGTTAACAAAACGAACAAAAATGTTAACAACAATTTGTATATAAAACAATTATATACCACACAAAAAAAGATAACAGGACGTAAAAACAGATGGTGAGAAAGGTGCCGCGTGGCCAGATTTTGGCCTTTTAAGCAGGACCCTAATAAGTATATACCTCATGACAAAAAATTTCAGGACTATATATATTATTTCAAAATATTTTTTTGACAATTTAGATCTTGAGGTATCTAAAAAGGTGTAGCAAAAAGAACTATTTCTCAAACATACATAACTCATCAGCTAACACTATATAATAATTACTCTACTTGGTATTTTATAAAAGTGCTGAAACTCACAGACTTTAGACTGGCCTTGAAAGCTTCTACAGAGTGACTAGTTACGATAGCTTCATCGAGAGAATTCCAAACTTGTACAACCCGCACACTAAAAAAATATTTACGACAATCAAGCCTAGATTTAGGAAGTTGTAACTTATAAATATGACCCCTAGTCAATTTCGAAAAGGAAAAGGTGAAAAAATCATCAAAATTTAAGTTGATAGTACCAGACTTCATTTTAAAGGTTAGCACCAAATCTCGAATTAACCTGCGTCGTTCAACCGTATCTATGTCCAAAGTTTTCAGACGCTCAAGATAAGACATATTAGTAAGCCCGGGTAACCGTTTCGTGAAACGGCGTTGGACGCTTTCTAGAAGAATTATATCTTTTTTAGCCAAGGAGACCAGGCTTCTGATGCATATTCTAACTTTGGACGCACACAGCTTGTAAATAATTTTAACAAAAAATTTCTGTCCCGTGACTGGCAGGCTACAAATATCACGTTCACCATTTGCATCGCCGATTTAACAATATTTTGAATGTGGATACCAGGCTTCAGGTTGTTGGAAATCCAGACACCTAGATCCTTGATACATGTGCAAGAATTCAAAAAATGGGAGACGTGTTGAACCCTTTGTTTTGGGTTACCGTGTCCCAGATATAAGAGAAAACATTTATCTAAAGCAACATTTAGTTGCATTTTTTGTGCCCATGAAAAAATTCGACAAATATCTTCATTAAAAGCCATGGAAGGACTATTTTTTCGAAAGGAAAAGTATATTTTAGCATCGTCGGCATATAGAAAAACTGACGAATTCTTTACAACTTCTGGCAAATCATTTATGTAAATTAAAAACAAAAGAGGACCTAATATGGATCCCTGCGGAACACCAGAAGAAACAGGGAGCTCAGTTGAATAAGATGTGCCAATTTTCACAATTTGACTTCGATTTGCAAATAATTTTGCACCCATGATATCAGTTTTGGACAAAAATTTAGAGCAACTAATTTTTCAAGGAGTTTTGGATGGGAAACAGAGTCGAAAGCTTTCGCTATATCAATATATAGGACATCAATACAGTTTCCACTGTCAATAGACAGGGTCCAGTGATTTAAACATGAAATCAGTTGAGTAACAGTGGAGCGTCTACTCAAGAAACCATGCTGTGAATCGCATAGTAATCTGTTATTTGTCAAAAAAAGTAACATCGTTTCACTAATGATTCGCTCCATAACTTTAACAATTTCAGAAGTAAGACTTATAGGTCGATAATTTTCAACGTCGGATCGAGAGCCTTTTTTATGAATGGGCGTCACAACAGCTTGTTTCCAAGTTAAAGGTACCGAACCAGTCTGAAAAGAAACATTGAAGATTGATGCTAATGGTTGACATAATTCCCAGGCAAATTTCTTCAGAAAAAATTGTGGAATATTGTCAGGTCCAGAGCAAAATTTGCCAAGAAGATGTTTTAAAACTTTATACACTGACTCTGGCGAAAAATTAAAGCTAGGTGGATTGGCGTTTGTAACTTTTCGAAGATTTAACTCTAAACCATTATCAATAATAAAAACGGAAGAAAAAAAAGCATTGAAAACATTAGCCTTATCAGCGTTTTTATAAGTTAAAATACCAGTTTGATTTTTAACAGGGGGAATTTCCACCTTTGAGCTAAGTTTATTTCGAACATAATTCCAAAAAGTTTTTGCACAGGGGTTTATGAAAATATTTATTTCATGATTTGCCATATCATGGCGTTTCGATTTACGTGTACGACGGGCCAGATCATGCCACTGTTGGAGATGTCTTGGATTTTGAGAAATTTTAAATTTTTTATACATAGCAAGCTGTTTTGTGTGTAAGCGACGCGTTTGTAATGACCAACAAATTATATTATAATTTTTACGTTGCTTACAAACAGGAACAAACTTGTGAACACTTTCTTTGAAAATGTGTGCAAAAATAGATAAAAAATCTTCAGCAGAGACACAATTATAAAAAACATCTGGCTTTAGATTTACAGTAAGAAAATTAGAGCAATGCATTTTATTAATTTTCCGAAAATTTAGATAACTTACATTGTCTTGGGCATTACGTTTTGATGTGGATAAAAAAAATTTCAATCATGTTGTGGTCGGAGGTTACAAATGGTTCGCGTACTTTGCAGTCAGTGACTAAAAAATCATTACTCACCAAAACTAAATCAAGAATATTTTTCGCTCGAGTAGGGTCGGTAATTAACTGAGACATACCCAAATAAGCAAACAGCTGAAGAAAATTTGATTCTGTCTGGTTTGAGCCAGAGTAGATATCCCAGTTTACACCTGGAAGATTAAAATCTCCAATTATACAGGTTGGAAACAAATTTTTTACATTTTCAGTTAAATAATCAATACATAATGAATTAACTGGTCCTGTGCTACTGGGAGACCTGTATACAACACATAAATGAAATTTAGAAACATTGTCAGCTTGAATTTCAACGCAACAAATTTGAAAAGAATCATGTTGAAAGAGAAAAACTTCGTTACACGATACATGCACTGGAATCATCAAGATAAGCCCACCACCTTTGCCACTTTCATTTGTTTTGTCAACTCGAAAAATATGAAAATTGCTCATTAAACCCAAAATAGAAGTTGGTTCAAAAGATAACCAAGTTTCATAGATAGCAAAGATACAGTTTACGTTCAGTTCAACTAAGTACTGTAGGTCGGCTATTTTGTTTCTAAGACTACGAGCATTAAAATAAATAATTTTGAGAAAATTGCTGGGGTTTTTTGTTTCAGCCTGACCTTCAGTGGTACTTAGTTTAACGGACGAATCCGATCTCGCTCACTTCTCAACATGATTTTTCCTTTGTAAATAACACAATCTTCGTTAGTCTCCTCACGGCGTCTTTTTAGCTGATCCTGCAGTTTGCGTTCTTCCTGACGCTGGGACCAGGTTAGATCTAGGCGGCAGTAAGGCTTCACTCTTAGGGACGCAAATTCTGGCATAGTTTTCAAAACTCGAGACGCCCCAGAAAGGAAAGCTGAGCGGCTACGGCTGTCGTTGAAGCAAACTTTCAGAATTTGTCGCCCTGCAGGGGTTATCGGACCGTCTCGAAAAAAGTTTGTGACATCAGCTGAGCCAATATTCAGATTGTTACAGATAGTGTTGATAATACTGCGATCTTCGGTGGACTGCTGTTGGCTTGTTAGGTTATTTCGCACAGGTAAAGAGGCTATAACCAAACGCGACTGCTTTTCCCGACGTTCGCTGATTTCAAGAGCACAGTTGGCCACCGCATTTATAAAGTCAGGGGAATTAAAATCGGTGTTCATTTTGAACGTTAAGAACGTTCAATTTGAACGTTTGAAAGGTAAAGCTAAAATTGAAAACAGGGTTAAACGTCGACGGTTGAGGTTGAAAATTTGCACAATACATTAACTTTAGCTGCGAAACAAGATAAAGCACTTTTCAGGACCGAATCTTAAGGGTAACCTTAGCTGTCACATTGGCCTTAAGCATTGTTTGAGAATACGACTTTACCTTCACTTTACCTGTGGGTAAAGTTAGCCTAACTTTACCTGCAGGTAATTTTGAGAATACGGCCCCTGAGTTACAGTCGGTTGGGGGGGAAATTATTTTCGGCCCTAATTCGGTTCCTACGAATCCTGCATCATCTTTTAATAAAAATATGAAACCCCCATCGTCAGCCATGCCCCCAATCTGATCTCTAGCCCCGAAATTACCTGTCGCCCCTTTTAACAAAAATCTGAATTGATATTATTGGTGTTTTTCTTACCGCCCTCACAGCTGCGGTGTCGCTCGGAAACGACTCGAGCTGTCCTCAGCCTGAGAAGGCCAAGAGGATTACCCGTGGCTTGCCAGCAGGCGTTGCTTCTTTAACATATTATGTGTATATGTGTATGTTCGCCTGGCTGTGGGGGGCCACCAAGTAATCCGAGGTTCACGCGGTTCGCGGGAGGAGCAGGAGGCCTGGTTTTACTGGCGGTCCCGTGTCGCCTACCCCAGTCACAAGGTTCCGATGTCCCATTATACTAGGACAGGTTACGTTCCTATTGTTAGCCCCCTTTTATGTTTCTGATTAGACTTGGGTGATTGTTGCATGAGTGTGAGCTTGGGCTATCTTGTGACTGGGGCTCTCCTCGCAAGCCTTTTGGCCTTGGCGCAAGCAACTGAACTCAGGGGAATCCCAAACGTTTTGTGTTTGTGTAGCATTCTTTTATATAATAAAGTATTTAAAACTTACTCGAAAATCACGACAGTGTCTTCTTTTGGCGTAGTCTCAGTACTCACCGTTTGTTTAGTTCTTAGGGACGTACCGGATATCATTTTCGGTTGAACCGAATCAAGTTTGAGCTAGCATAAACTCTCAGAATGTGTCAATTATTTTGTCAATAATATTACTTATACTAGTCTAACTTCAAGACAGGGATCGACCGGATCCAAAATTTCTGCCGGATCCGGATCCACTGGATCCGGCCGGATCGGGATCCGGATCCGGATCCAGTCTCTGAGGCACACACATTTTTTTCAACAATGAAAAAATTTTCGTCTAACTTGACATAAACACACCATTTTGGTTTGCATTTATGACTTGTGTGTTATGTTCTAGTGATTCAGCAAATCACAGAAAGCTCGTTTTGTCACCAAAAGTTGTAAAATGCTCTGTCGAATACTTCCACAATAGCACAAATGGCAATTCGCCACTCCAAAGGAACGTAAACTTAGCAGTATATACATACTGACGTTGAAATCTAAAAGTGTTCGTCTTAACTACATTAAGGCAGACGAAACGACAAATGAGACAGTGGATAAAACAACTAGAAACTGCACAAGTTAGTATATATACCGATATAGTAATATTGATAGGGCTTGAGGAAAGTGAATTATAATAAATATTAAACCGTAAAGTTGCAGGAGCGTGGGTGCGGCAGCCCCCAGAAAAAAACGGGGAAAAAGTTATATTTTGGGGCCAAATGTTCACTGGAGACGCAATTTTTGGGTTGTCATTAGGAAAATTTTCAGGACTAAGGTGATTCTGGGACTGGGGTAGATTACACTACTGCTGCGAAGATTTGCTGATGTTCAAGATTTCAAGGTTAAATCCGACGTTGAGGAAATGCAGTCAAGTAGCATTTACAATCAACAAGTAACAGTCTGGAAACAGGACCCAGTGACAACAAAACTATAAAACTGACAATCACTGAAACTAATAGATTATTAGCTGAGGACACAAAGGTTTAATAGCAGTTAAACATTTGAACTGTTTGATATATTGTAAGGGCATCATGTATATACTATCTAACACGATTTTCAGAAAAATCAGAATAAAAAATCGAAAAAGTTCTGAATTAGTTAAGAAATTTTCAAAATTGGGAATAACGAAAAAATTTCAATAAAAAACCAAAGGGGGGACCCTTGGAACAATTAGTTGTCGTCAAGAAGTGCCGATTTGATACTGGATCCGGATCCGGCAGGTTTGGATCCGGATCCGGCGCCGTATAGCATTGGACTAGTTTCTCAGTGAACGTACAAGTTCAAAGCAAAAAGATCTCTTTTTGCAACCTACATATGAGCAAAACTGCTTTCGCGACACTACCCCCTTAAGGGGGTAGTGTCGCGAAAGCAGTCGATTTTGCGCGACTGTAAATCTTGTTCAGTAAAATGTTAGAAATTGTTCTTTCTATATTTTAAAAATCTACAAAAAGGCAAATTATTTTGCCAAGTTTCAGCAAAATTGGTGCAGCCTATAGTTTGCAATAATGTCTCAAAGTCGGAAAAATGACGAAAAAAAAACCTATTCACATTCCGTTTTTTAGTCACATTTACCAATTTTTCTGTTTAGTTTTTTACACAGAATAATAGCACATATGTTGTAGTTTATGCACACAAAATTTAGTGCAGATTACTGTAGCGGCTGTGGAGTAATACTAGTTTGAACTGTGAAGGTGTACTTAAACTGTAAAATAGTAACAGTAATAATGATAAATTGTGGAAAATCTAGACGCTTATTTTCAAATCAGAAGAAAAACGAACCTTCAATTTTCTTTTTTCTTATTTGTCGCAAAAAATTGTGCGTCCACACATGATGTGTACTTCACAGATATCAGATTGGCCAGCTTCTAATTTTTTGCGACAAATAAGAAAAAAGAAAATTGAAGGTTCGTTTTTCTTCTGATTTGAAAATAAGCGTCTAGATTTTCCACAATTTATCATTATTGCTGTTATTATTTCACAGTTTAAGTACACCTTCACAGTTCAAACTAGTATTACTCCACAGCCGCTACAGCAATCTGCACTAACTTTTGTGTGCATAAACTACAACATATGTGCTATTAGTCTATGTAAAAGAATTAAACCGAAAAGTTGATAAATGTGACTAAAAAATGGAATGTGAATAGGTTTTTTTTTCGTCATTTTTCCGACTTTGAGACATTATTGCAAACTATTGGCTGCACCAATTTTGCTGAAACTTGGCAAAATAATTTGCCTTTTGGTAGATTTTTAAAATATAGAAAGAACAATTTCTAACATTTTACTGAACAAGTTTTACAGTCGCGCAAAATCGACTGCTTTCGCGACACTACCCCCTTAAGGTGGCGCTCAGGGGAACCGACTTTGGCGTTTAATTGTTTTCAGCGATATTTTTGACCATAATATCTTGAAGAGAAGTTGTTCAGAATAAAAAGAGCTTTCATTTGATGTGCATATTACGCTAAAAAAATTTTTCAAATTTTTTTGACCATTTTTGTACTTCTAGCGAAAATTTAGTTATCGCGATATAAATTAATTACATATTTCACTAAAATGTGCGTTTTCTTAGCTTTAAATTGATGTATTGAACATGCAAATTTGTTGAAGCTTTTCTGAGCTATTTAGCCGCGAAAATAGCAATCCAAAAATGAATCACCTAAAAAGCTGATAAATCTTCCAAAATGTCAAATTTTTGATTTATTTTCTTAAAAAATTGATAATGGCTTTTGGTAAATTTTTTAACGGAATTATACATTACTAGGAAAGGTCTAATTTTTGAAAAAGTGAAACGTGTGGGCAAACCTCACATTTTTGCGTAGCGAAGTCGACTACTTTTTTTTGATCTAGCTCCCTGCTGCCGATTGGAATCGAGTTGAGATTTTGCACAATGAAAGAAAGAATATAAATGCAGGCGTCGAATTTTTTCGATTTTTAATTTTTGGCTCTCAGCAATTTTTGTAGCCGCTCAAACACAGCTGATTTTTGAAAAATCGATTTTTTGAAAAATCAATAATCGAAATTGAAAATCGAAGACTTTTGACGTCTAGATTTTTGAAAGATCTTTCGATCGACACCAAGATCATCAAAATCGGTTGAGATTTCGCCGAGCTAGGTCGAAAACAAAATTAGTGTGAATAGGAAATTTGACATGGTCATAAAATTTGACATAATTGCATAAGGGGGGACAAGAAAAAAAAAAAAAAAAAAACAAAAAATTAAAGTGCTGAAGAGTACTGGAAATAGGTTTTTTTGAGCCCACTTTGACATACAATTAAAGTGGTATTGCTACTCATTGCATGAGGTTAGTTCCAAACATGACTTTTTTTGCTGAGCGCTACCTTAAGGGGGTAATTGCGTTTTTAGGTGTTTTTTTGAGACACCATAGCTCAGCGTTTACAAATTCAAATCACAAGCGGTCTTTTGCATTAGGAAGAACAATATTTTTCCTAAATGTATGCCATGCATTGAAATTTTACCTGTGATTTTGTTTCCAATAAGCCACTAAAGAAAGGTCCTTTCCAAAATATTACAATTTTTTTCAAAAAGTTTGCGCCACAGCTCTGAATCATACGATTACCTGTTGGGGCTGAAAGTTGGTAAGGTTTTTGACATGTTTAAAATCCCCAGGCATGTCCCCCACTTTTTTAATAACTAGTCAATTTACTGAGAAAATAGCTGAAAAGCAAACGCACCGAAAATTTAGGATATTTTCTTGTAATTAAAACCCTCTAAAAATGTCCACAGGTGAAATTTCGAAAAAGTGAGAGACATGCCTGGGGATTTTGACCTCTACAGTACTGTCCCAAAAATTCATGTTCAGGCGTCACTTATAACTTGAGTACTGGTGGCGCAAAGTTTACATAGAAATCACAAAAACCTCGAAAACGCAACTACCACCTTAAGTAATGTAGAACTAGTAGTGCTTCCTTTGTATGTATTCAACAGGCATATACATGTACCTGTTGAGGTTTTTCTTGGAGGGGGGGGTGTATTTTTGTACCCCATGTTTTCGATCGTATTTTTTTACCCCCTCTGACTATGTACTTGTCTTCAAAAATCTGAAATTTGCTCAAAAAAATATTATCTCAATAGCTTTAATAGATAAGCTTCATGAAACTTTATAAATTGCATCATGTTCTGAGATGCACGGGAGCACTCGGCGAGGGGGTTGCCCGGTTGCGTGACCCTTGGCGGAGAGGGGGTAGTCCAGCTTTAGTGTGATGGCCGGCGACAGTTGGAAAAATTTTGCACTTTTTTGATTTTTAAAGTCAGTTTTTGGGCACTTTTTTGACTGTAGCGAGAAAATTTTTGCCACTTTTCGAATTTTTACTCAAGTTTGGTATATACACTTTTTCGGCAATCAAAAGTGTCAGGGTTGGATCAAGTGCATCCTATTTTTTGCAGTAGAGCACATACGTGGGCAGCTAGCGAATTCTGGGGGGGGGGGGGGGGGAAAACGCCCCCCCCAAACCCCCCCACACGCCCATGTATGGTAGAGCATTTTGAGGGAAGCATTTTTTGTAATAGAACCCCTATCCACAAATTTGGATTTTCTGAGCTATGACCGCTTGAAAATTGCATTTTCAGTGTTTTTGGACGTGAACGTAGGCCAAAGTTCGAAGCCAAAATTGGCTATAATCTTTGTTTTTGGATAGTTTTGAGTGCGTTATGATGTTTTAAGGCATCGTCTAGGCTTAGTTGGCAGGATTCTCTAGGCTAAGTTGGCAGGATTTTTTTTTGAAAATCTCGATTTTTTATTGCCTAAGCCTGAACCTAAGCCTAAGCCTGATACTAAGCCTAAGCCCCATACTTTGCCTAAGCCCAAGCCTAAATTAAGGCTAAGTTTGAATTTGGTCAAAAATGGGACGTTTCTTTCTGGCGAATTAGGCCAATTTTTCGGCTGGAACCCGGTCAAAGAGCCTTTGTTTTGATTCTAAAAAATTGTAAACAATAATCTGACACCATTTAGACACGATTAGAACGCAAAAATCAAGGGCTTCGGATTCGGAAAAAAATTGTAAAACGTCCCTCACTGAGGGTTCAGATTTCGGGGGGTCATATTTCAGAAAATCCAAAAAATGAAATAGGGGTTCTTGAAGCAAAAATGCTTCCCCCAAGGTGCTCTATTGAAAAAATAGGTCCACTATTCCCCCCCAACTGTATTTAACCCCAGTTTTTTAGAATCGAAACAAAAGCCTTTTGACCCCATTCTTATTTCACCACCACATTTTCAATGTAAAAAAGTGAAAAATTGAAAACTTTTTGTTCGTCACTTCCGGCCACCGTTCGTCACTTTTCGCGAAGCCTCGTCACTTTTCGCGAATGATGAAGCTCGTCGTGCGCCGACGAATAGGGAACTTTTCTACGCAACGCACAGTATATACTGTAGCCATTTTTGGCTTCGAACTTTGGCCTACGTTCACTTCCAAAAACACTGAAAATGCAATTTTTAAGGCGTCATAGCTCGGATAATACAAATTTTTGGATAGGGGTTTTATTACAAGAAGTGCTTCCCTTGATGTGCTCTACTCCAAAAATAGGTATAGTGTTGCGGGGAAAAACCCTATTTTCAACTTTTCGGGTCGTCCTGTGCTCCATATAAATCGGATTGAGACCTCCGAAAAAAACCCTAATGCGAGAAAAAACCTATCACTTTTATCGGTTGTTCTATTAGCGGGGAGCAAGGGCGGACGGTGGGGGGATACAGGGGATATATCCCCCCGTTTTGCCCGGAGCAAAGAAAAATTTTTTCAACCGCTTACCAAAAATAGCCGTAAATTGACGAAATTTGGCCTAAAAATTGAAAAATTTTCTTCGGAGGCTGCTCGCCTCTAGAACCAACGGGCTGAGTACTTTCATCAAAGCCTATGCGTGTCTACGCGAGTACATTAGACTGCATTTACAATATATATATATATATACGTTGTCAGATTTGATCGATTGTTTTAATGTTCTTGTCGGAAAAAATTTTGATACATAATTTTTGGGGCCGCCGCCCCCAGACCCCCGTTACTTTGTGGTTTAATTATGTTTAGTTTGTTGACGCGAATTTAAGCAACAAAACTGCTAAAAAGTGCACTATAACTCATTACAAAAAAATCATTGCCCCAATTTTTTTCTGGGTACGCCATTGTTTTTCAAGACGTATATACCTATAGATATTCATCGAAAACAGCATGGCCGACGGTCGACTACAACTAGTAACGCAGTTTGTGAATATAGCAAAAAAAGTCAAATAAGGTAGAATATATTTATGCCGTATCCCCCCCCCTTTTTGGAGGTCACGGTCCGCCCCTGGCGGTGAGTATAAACTCAATTTCATTTTCAAAAATCGACGCTTGTTGGTAGAAATGACTTCTGCTCAAATATGCATTTTTCAGTATTTTGCGCTTATTACGTTACAAACGGTGCACAAACACCGTCAGCGTCTACCGTTCCTGTATTTAAGTGGTACACAGCAGCTAAGGCCTAAATATTCCAAAAAATGCCAAATTTTGGTAAAACATTACCAAAACAGGTTTCGTAAGGGCACAGTTTAACACGGGGGGATCTGGAGGGACCCCCCCCCAAAATTTTGACTTTGGTACAAGGGCAAGAAAATCAGAGCCATTGCATATACAAGGGCAAGCAAAATTTGTGTAAAATGGGCTCTTAAATATAGTTATTTTTGTCAAATTTAAGCCACTTTTACCTAAATTATAGCCAAATTTTTCAAAATCGCTAACTTTTTACACTAAAAGACGGTGTTTTGACCAAAAATTGTAAAAATTGTCAATTTTTCCCTTAAAATTTGGTGTTTTTTGTCACACTTGGTACAAGGGCAGTCAAAATTTTGGTACAAGACCCCCCAGAATGTACCTCCGTGTTAATGTATGCGTAAAGGGTGTCGGTATATGGGCCAAAACAACAAAAAAACGACGTTTTTCGGCCAAATAAACGGTTTCAATTAAGTCTACGCATGTTCTTAGCTCAGATTAGTCAACTTTGGTAGCAACAATGAGAAAGTTTAGCAAAAAGTTGTCGCCAAACAAAATATATAGGGTTTTTCCTCGCAATAGGGTTTTTCCCGCACAAGCCACAAACTTTGAACAGTCACAAGTAAACCACAACGTTTTTCACTGTATTTGAGCTTTAAAAGTATAGAGGAAAGGTAACTGTCTTGAAAAATGCAAACGGTGTTGGCCAAAAGTATTTTTGTGAAAAAGTATGACAAGTCAAAAATTGGAAAATTTTGTCACTTCGAAATTTTTCAACGTGCATAATTTTGATATTTCATAAAAAATGCTACAGGCGTCAGAACCGTACAAGAATTAGTGTGGTAAGTCAGTTTGGGATGCGCTTTCCACCTACATACTCAAAAAGGGCTTATGTCTAAAGGTTCGGCCAGGAAGAACTAGGGTTTTTATTCCCCGCATAACGTGTAGGGTTTTCTCCGCACCACTATAAAGTAGACATTAGAGTAACATAATTCATAATTCATAATTGTAAATCTTGTCTGTAACTGCTGTCGTTATTTATGTCTTAATGTTTTTGCTGTTTTTTTTAATATTTTGTTATGCAACAACTGCATATAAAGTCCCACAAGTTGGGATATTATGCATGAAACTAAATAAACAATTTCATTTCAATTTCATTCATAAATCAACATTTTATGAATCAACACTAACACAGGAAAACCAGCAATTTGAAATTTCTGCAAAATTTTCCGTTTACAGATTTTTCAGATGTTTTTTACATTCACAGACACTTTATATACAGACTTTCAGCGGTTTTCCTGTAAGAAGTTAGATCTAGAGTACTACCAACTTTGTTTCGGAAGTTTCAGCTGTAATTCAGAATGCAGTTCATACGCGGATACGTGTACCATCCTGCTATGTCTCAGCAGTACGAAAAGATATACCAGCATCGGTTGGTGAAAAAATGACAATATTGTTTTATAGAAATTGCGCCATACATGTAACCAGGTCAAAATTTTGGTTGAGCCTCTCCGGCCAAATTTTGGGGTACTATCTCCCCCTGACCGACCAAAAATACCCTGAATTTTGTATGATTACCCTAAAAAAGTGCCATTTCTACTACATTTTGCCCAAATTTCCGGGACCCTCCCCCCAGGCCCCTCGATTTTGAGGGGGGTCCCATCAATCCCCTCTCATACATGTATGAATTGCGCACAATGCAACCAAGCACAGAAGCATAAGCATATACTTTCATGAAAGATAAAACCAAATTACATAAAAATAGAGTAATTTTTGATTTTTAGGCTGAATTTAGTCAATTGTTCAAAATTTCAGTCTGGAAAAATTTCGGGGTGCGGGAGCGGCCGCTTCTCCGCCACCCCCCGTGGGACCGCCCTTGACATGATATATAAATACTATTTTTTATATGTTTCATTTCAGGAAACTGTTGATGGGAATCGGAGCTTTGGTGGTGATCGCTGGCATCATAACGTTCATCATGGTGCCTGTACTGGCCAGTCAAGGAGGCTTTTCGCCCGCGTATGTGTATACATCATGCTCTCGTTTGTACACAGTCTTTTTTTTACAAATACATATCAGGGTTGGCGCGATAGCGCCCAACCCTAGAATAGGAGAATTTTTTAAAAACTTAAAATATATCCAAGCGAATGACTTTTAATTTGGTGTGTGTATCCGCCTAGTGGAAGGCTATATGTCTGCAAAATTTCGGAGAGATTGGTTAAGTTTAACTTGAGATATGAAAAAAAGACTTTTGCAAACTTGACACTCAATTTCGTCCCCGTTCGGTCTCTGCTGGAAGGGGGGAACATGGGCAGTAGTACAGCCAAGACGGTTATAGATGGTGGTCTGTCGTTTTGTATGCGAATATAAACCCACATACTGCGCATTGCAGGGTGCTATTAGTTTTGCAGTCAGATTTTCCTGATAGCTAGAACTGGTGCACCCCCTCCGGCTCTCTGAAAACATGGTTTTTCGTGACTTTGTCAATGTATAACGCTTTAATGGCTAATCACTCGTGCTGTATTGTTACGATGTTACAATAAATACGTGCAGGAGTGTCAGTTGATATTGTTTGGTCAGCGTCGTGTATGGTGTTTCACTTTGGCACCCCAGGCAAATTGGCAGAAGTCTCAGGTCTCATCAAAAAGTGACCACTGACCACCTAGGGTACTTTTGGGGTGGCAAATTTTTTTCGATTTTTTTCATAAAATCTCGATTCTAGTGGGGTTGTTTGGGTGCCTGAACACGAATCGGGTTAGTTTTTGCCTATCACTCCCCTGGACCCGCCTATACGGCCCCCTCAGGGTACCCCCCCCAGGGGGTCCTCAGGGGTCAAATTTTCCAAATTGAGATTTTGATGTCTCTAGGGGTAATTTGAGCCCTTGGACACATTTCTGAGGTCTATTTTCGTATAAAATAATGTTTGCAAACTTCCATTGTGTGGTTGCTTTGCTCCATTCCTTTACCACATATATATACGGATCATACATGTAACAGCACCGAAATTTTGGGTACCCCTCCCCCCCTTGGTCCGACCCCCACTCCCCTGCGTCAACCCATTTTTGACCCCCCTCCCTCCCCAAAATGACGCAATTTTTACCTTTTTTGACCAAAAAACACCGATTTTGACAATTTTTGGCTAAAATTTCGGTAAAAATCGCTTAAATTTTACGAAAAAATGCTAATTTTTTTATAATTTTTGCCAAAATTTTTCTTCCGCCGGGACCCCCCCCCTCTTTTCCCCCTGGCGGGACCCCCCCTCCCTCCCCCTGGACCGAATTTTGGGGGGGGGGGTCTTCCCCCCCCATCCCCCCCCAACTACATGTATGATACGGATCCAAAAAAATTGCGCTAAACTGAATAACTGAATGACTACTAAGCAATCGGGGTCAATATTTTAGGGCTCTTGCTCTACCCCAGTTCGACGGAAAATTGAAAACCCTAAATGAAACTTTCGAAAAAGTGCCAGTGGTACCCATTTTTGCACTTCACGTTTGTGAGATTTCATTTCGTATCGTCTATCTATATATATACTTGGGACAACGGCTGGGATTCACAACCTAACACTAATACTAACTTTTTCCTTAAAAGTTCGTGAAACACTTAAAATTGTCCTCGAAACACTAACATTTTAAGACACATTCTCATCCATAATCGAGCTTTTTCAATACCCCTTTCGCAGTCAAAAAATCGATCTCCTCCGATCGTGCTTAAATTTTGTCTAAACATTGTCCCATATGAGTCATTGCACTATGCAAAGTTTTAGCTCCCACAATTGATCCTGGCGGGAAATATGATCTTTCAAAAATCAAAAATTGAGCTGGAAATTTGAGCTCTGAACAACTTTGCCTAATTGTTTACAAAACTTTACCCAAGCAACATTGAATCGTAAAAACATGTTCCTAGGTATAAAAATAGCTGACAAATTCAATTCCAAATTTATGTTTGCTTTAGCTAGAAGAAAATTTAAAAATTTAGGCCATTTTTTCGAAAAATGCAGTTTTTGCTAAAACACATTTTGGCCCCAAACGATAATCGAAACCCCGAATAAGGAAAATGTTAAAACGGAATTTAAAAGAGTTTTATGAGTTCTAAAACATATCCAAAAATTAGCAAAATCGTGTGATCCTCCGGGGGTCAAATATTCCAAAAACTGATATTTTGCACACACTGGCTTATGAATACTATAGACAAAAACACCCATTGTGCTCGGAAATTAACTTATTCTATACATCATTTTGCTTTTGTGTACATGCAGTATAACCTGCTATATAATATTATATGGTTATTTTTATTCGGAAGTGTGGAAAATTTATGCAATAATAAATTTAAGTCATTTGAGCTAACTAAACTCGTTCAATTAAAACCCAAATTTACTCACTAACTCCTCCAATAATACAGTTAATGCCATCGTTCAAATATAGTATTTACAAAAATAAATTGTCTTTAAAACCTACAAACTATATGCAACTATCAGTCCTGTCAAATAATGCAATCGGGATCCGAATTGTCAATGATAATATCTGTTGAATATTTGCGTTTTCATCATATTATAACTAGTCTACTTTCAAAATTCTATCACTAAAGTCTGATAAGAAATATTTACACCATTTGAAAGAAAACAGGTGATTAATTACGGAAAGAATAGATTCCAATCCTCAAGAGGACGGCAAGTAGTAGCAAAAGTCATGCGACTATAATAATTAACTGGTGGTCAGACTTTAATTCTAATCTGTTTTTGTTTCACAATTATCTGAATGTCTATTTTTATACGACTTCGATGCTTTTACCTGAAATACGTTGATACGAACCAGTGAACACACCTTGCCACAGTTCAAGGTGAAAAACTTATTTTTTACATTCAAGGTTTTTATTGTCATTTAAATATATTGCAGACACATTTTACGGTTCATATTTTAACTTCAAAGCTTATTTGCGTATTTAGGACTACGAATTACTTCTACTAGTTTTGGCGCATTTGGCTTAAAACTTCCGAAATTGTTTCTTCAATCAAGTTGTCAAAAGTACCCATGTTTGGATCGTCCATATATAAATCGTCCGGTGCTTCTGTAACTTCGTTGTTCTGTATAATATGTCATTTCACTTTCGCGATGTTCTCGTTTGAATTTTCTTGCCGTTGAACTCCAGTATGTTGCTGTAAGGCTTCACCTGGGAGACCCTCCCTTACTCCCTCATTCACATTCAACTCACCTTTTTTATATTACACATTTGTGAATTAACGCTCAATCTACTTGTCAGCTCATCTGTGCATATACGTTTGGTCAGGCTCATTGTAAATTGCTAGTCAGTGTGTGCGTGTAGTTTCGTGTAGTGCGGTCGCTTTTGTATTCGGTCTGGTTTCTTTCTGCTCATGTATTCCGCCAAAATGGCCTCTGTTACTTTTCATTAAATACGTTTCTTTATTTACTCGTTCGTGTAACTGTTGGGCAGTTTTGGCTTAGGAGCCCTGCCATTTCTGGTCTGCTTCCCCCGCGTGTTCTGTGGCAGTATCGGCCAAGAGGGCCCTGCCCATCCTGCGTTCCGTATGCTCCGCGACCCGCCCCATTGTTACTGCTTGCAGCCCCGCTCTGGCAAGCCCATTCAGGCTTAGCGGGCCGCGTTTGTCTGTGATCTGCGCCTACTGCGCCTAGCCCCGTAGAGTAGGTAAGCCCCATTTCCCGTCGGTGTCCGGCAACCCCGGCCCGCACGGAAGACCCCGCTCATCATACCTGGAAGCCCCGCCGGCGGTGCGGTCGAGGCTACGGGCGAGAGAACGATCCTCCCCAGATAGCCGGTACCCACTGTTCCCGCTTGGGCCATTAGTAGGTGCGGCAACGAGTCGCCTTACATTGCTATTTGTTGCCACGATAAACACTCGTTTGGAGCAAACACATGTTTTCCAGATATAGGATTTTTTACACTACGCATCAAAGCAGCAACGTCACGGGCATCAAACTTTTTACCACTAGAGTCACCTTTACCGTTACGGTTACTTTACTTTACGGTTCATATTTTAACTTCAAAGCTTATTTGCGTATTTAGGACTCCGAATGACTTCTACTAGTTATGGCGCATTTGGCTTAAAACTTCCGAAATTGTTTCTTCAATCAAGTTTTCAAAAGTACCCACGTTTGGATCGTCCATATATAAATCGTCCGGTGCTTCTGTAACTTCGTTGTTCTGTATAATATGTCATCAGTCTTTTCACTTTCGCGATGTTCTCGTTTGAATTTTTTAGCCGTTGAACTCCAGTATGATGCTATTTGTTGCCACGATAAACACTCATTTGGAGCAAACACATGTTTTCCAGATATAGGATTTTTTACAATACGCATCAAAGCAGCAACGTCACGGGCATCAAACTTTTTACCACTAGAGTCACCTTCGTTACACTTATTATTTAACAACATTCTGACATTATCAGGAAACCTTGTGCGTGAGGGCGGCTGTCGTAACGCATATCCCATTAGTGGCGGCTCGTACAGTAAATCTAAAGTGCATACTTATTTGAAACAATTAAAACTTATGTTTGGAATTGCTAAACACATTTCAACAGTTTTAGGTCTAAACAGTGTTAGGTCAGCATACATGAGCAGTTTGGAACTATTAACGGAGTTGCAGATATTGAAATTGAAATGCCAATTGCACATTTTGTGCCGAAAGCGCTATCTAAGATTCTATAGGCCATTTTTACCGTAGGCAATTTAGTGGTGACTAGCGTCTGCAGCACCTATGAGGGGTAAGGAGTTCTCACATGAGTTGAAATAGAACTAAATTAGGCCATTTCATACGAAAAATCATTGCATGGCGCAAGTCAGGGAACATGCCAGGGAACATCGTAACGAGCACGCTAGGCTGCACGCTCGTGCTCTTGATAAAGATCCCCTTCAATGCGAAACGACTTTCTGTCTCACTTACGCCATGGCGTGTCCGTGTGCCATAGAGCGAAATGCTTTCGCGTGAGCAATGGCCTCAACACATATAAGAAAAAATTATATTCGTGTATAAGCCTACACACGACTTTTACCCTCTCGTTTTAAAGACACGTTGTAAAAATTAAGTATACTGGCATACCGTCCTGTGCCTCACTGAAATCCCAACGCTTGATAAAAATGTCATGGGTAGATGGTTTGGATTAATGGCATTGACCGAAGGCAAAAGTGCTGCAGAATGGTAGGATCCAGCGTTGTCTGACTGTACAAACACTTGTCTTAGCTCAGGCCATTCTCGTTTTAGTCTAATTAGTGTGTCATTAAGTACAGCTGCCACTGTTGTCGAGTCTTGGGCTACGTGTTGACTGAACATATGCTGAAATATTCTATATTCAAATCCTTCCTCAGTTTTACGTACAGTATACGAAATATGCCAATTAATCCCCTTTTTTCCGATTTTGATCCTCACGGCCAGCGGAGGGGAGAAACTTCATTGCAAAGTCCATTACTATCCAAGCTTCTTCGTACATTAAATTTTTCAATCTTTCTGTTCTAGCTAAACTTTGTTGCACTGACCGCAACTTGTGCAACTTCATTTTAACAACTCTATCAAGTCAATTGGCAACGTCATACACAGTTTGCGATTTTTCGTGAGCGTCTTCAAATTTTGCATTGTCCACAAGAGTCCGAAAATTTTCCAAAGTGTTGTTCACATGCGTGCAGCGTTGGCATTGATCGTCGTGACGGTGAGTACATTGAGTTCTCCACAATGAGTTTTCTGAGTCACTCAAAGCATGGGTAGTGCAGTGATCGGCTACTGATGAACTTGTTTTAACATGGTATTTGTAGTCACCTTGTAAATAAGACTTAGCTTGACGCAAATCTTGTTTTCTCTGTGTCGTGTCTTCTAAACTGATCCGCTCTTTGTCATGCAGATTAGATAAAAACTGTTCGAGATTATCAAACGCCTCTAATCCGGCATTTGTTTTGTAATCCAATCCAGTCACTGCAGTCCTGTACTTTATTTTTAGCAGTTTAAGAATTTTGTAGTATGTAGAATCAACCAGTAGTTTATCGGACTTTCCAGTTTGCTCTGCATACGCTTTAAGGGGGTAGTGTCGCGAAAGCAGTTTTGCTCATAGGCTGTGAAAATAGAACTTTTTGTTTTGAAGTAGTACATGCAATGAGAAGCTAGTCCAACGCTGTATGTTATCAAATAATTACTGCCAGCCATCACACTATCAATATTGACAAATATCTTGGACCAATCGTCATTAGTAAGCCAGACATCACACAATAGGGACATAAAAGTTCGAAAAATCAAGCCAGATATCAGATTGGCCAGCTTGTGAAGTACACATCATGTGTGGACGCACAATTTTTTGCGACAAATAAGAAAAAAGAAAATTGAAGGTTCGTTTTTCTTCTGATTTGAAAATAAGCGTCTAGATTTTCCACAATTTATCATTATTGCTGTTACTATTTTACAGTTAAAGTACACCACAGTTCAAACTAGTATTACTCCACAGCCGCTACAGTAATCTGCACGAAATTTTGTGTGCATAAACTACAACATATGTGCTATTAGTCTGTGTAAAAAAACTACACAGAAAAATTAATAAATGTGACTAAAAAATGGAATGTGAATAGGTTTGTTTTTCGTCATTTTTCCGACTTTGCGACTTCACTGCTAACTGTATGCTGCATCAATTTTGCTGAAACTTTGGAAAAATATTTGCCTTAAAACAAATTTTTAGAATATATAAAGAACAGTGACCTATCTTTCACTGAAAAAGTTTTATAGTCGCGCAAAATCGACTGCTTTCGCGACACTACCCCCTTAAACTCTTTTATTTGTTTCCTTTTTACAATTTTGGCTAAGAAATGAGGGAATTTCTACTTTCTCACCGGATTGTGTTTTTGTGGTTTTCATTCCCCACGGCATTGGCGTCATACGGGCAATTATATACTCTACAAAAAAATCGACCCGGTCACGGTTTAATGACTTTTCCTGTTTGGATTTTGTTGTTTCTTGAGGATAACCTTCTGCTATGTAGTGTCGAGCTAAGCTGCGCGATCTTGTGTACATGTAAGAGGTAATGCCAGCCACATGATCGGACAAAACCCAATAAGGCACATTTAAGGTTACGCTGCCTAACAGTAGTTGCTTCAGCTCAGGCGAAATCAGTGACTGAAAGTAGACTAGTTATAATATGATGAAAACGCAAATATTCAACAGATATTATCATTGACAATT
>JASANF010014003.1:0-40120 GCA_030248245.1 Trissonchulus sp. WLG1_4
AAAATGAAAGCTTATTTTATTCGGAACAACTTTTCTTCAGGAAATTATGGTTAAAAATGTCGCTGAAAAAACTTAACGCCAATGTCAATTCCCCTGAGTGCCACCTTAAAATGAATATTCTACGTCATTTCCGTTTTCGGGTACAATACTACAATGCCTATTTTTACGGCATTTCCGTTTCCGGGACAATGCCTATGTTTTACAACGCCCTTGAGGTAAACCAGTAGCCTTGAATATTTACAAGTGACTACACTAAAACATCTCACTCTTTTCCCACAGTAAGATACTATCATGTGCTATCTTGTCAAAAGTACACCTAATCTAGGCTCACCAATTGGCACTCTGGAATCGTAGACAACTAGCCCGACTTTGGACCACTCGCCAATTGGATCCAAATTTACGCCGCGATTAATCAAGGCCTGGAACAATTCAACCACGTTTTATTTGTAATTTACACATGGTGGCGTTAATTGTTCTGAAACTGTCCACACCCAGCAAAGTTCTATACAAATAATGGTGCTCGATCTGCTATTTTTCTATAACAGGCGTGCTACGAAATGGGAGCCGAATTCCTTAGTCAGAGAAATTTAGGAATCATTATATTTTTAAGGTGGTAGCTACGTATTTTATTTAGTTTTTATTTGAGGTTCTTTGTCATAGAGATCTGTAAGCTGTCAGTATGAGTCTTAGTTATTGAACCATACTAAAAACACTCTTACCATATTTGATTTAGCTTCAAATTCTCAAACTTCAACGTGGCTACCAACAACAACAACAACAACAACAAAAACTGTAAGCCTACTAGCTAAATAGCTTTTTTATAAATCGTTAATAAAAACGGTAAAAACGTAACTACCAAAAACAGGGGTAGTAGTTACAAGTACAAATACCTATTTTTGGTAAAATAACACAAAGTACTCGATTATGATGGCTATTACAATGCAATCATACGATTACTAAAATATGTACCTTAGCTAATTCTCGTCTTCGTGTTTTTAGTGTATTTGTTCGCAACGTAAACGGACGATCTGATTCGTTAGCTTCTAAAAACGCCATCAACTGAAAAACAAAAGCAAAAGTTATTTACATGTTTCCACACAAATTGTATACATATTCTAGGTCAACCATAAATATTACGCCATTTCATGGCTCCTCAAAATATAATTTAGAATAAACAACGAGCAAGCAAGAAAAAATAAACACAGAATAGTGTAAGACAAAATATCAGGCATCAAGATCACAAAAACTACAGTGGCTCAAGAGCAAGTAAACATAAAAGGCAGTTAGTACTGGAACAATAAAATTATTAACAACGGAACAGCAAGTGTGTGTGTGTGTGTGTGTGTGTTTGTGTCTGTGTGTTTATGTGTGTGTGTGTGTGTGTGTGTGTGTGTGTGTGTGTGTATATATATACCCATAAATATAAAAAAAATAAAAAATTCAAATTTTCATTTCTAATACAGAAATTCAAGGCAGTGGCACGTACACCACATAGTTTATCCAACCTGATTATAGAGCATGAACTGATTCTTCTCCGTGGGTGTCATTATAGCCATAGAACAGGCAAAGGTCACTCACAGACATCTCAGGTAATCTGTTCGCGTTCTATAAAACATGTCTTTTGGTTCGTTACTTTCAGATACTTCAAGCAAATCCTGCCATTTGGTCAGCCCATTCCTCGTGCAAGCTGCACTAATCGTCATTGATGCAGACTTGAACTGAATCACGGAATTAAGCCTCGTTACATCGGTGCGTTGCACCGCTTCGCTGGTCTCTGGTTTCAGCACAGTCCACCGTTGGAATTAGAACCAAAAATCACTCACTCCATTTCGTCGCGAACGTTTTGGCTGTTTCGCCAAACTTATGGTCACAAAAAACAATAAATCGTAAAAAAACAAGCGCGGTGAAAACCGGGTAACCAGATGGCCTATTTTACGTTCCTTCAAATCCTCCAAAATATGAACGACGTCTCAAATGCGTTGCTGTTACGAGTTACAGAATCAAGCGCAGTCGTAAAAGACTAAGCACCGTCCTGATCAAAGTCTCCAAATAAATGCCACTATTCTCCAGCTGGTCCAACCATCCACATTAACTTCTCGGTTAGTTGCAAGAGCTGTCACCGGTTGGCTGTATTTCTTTTCTAAAACACGCAAAGTTATAAAAAAAATATGCATATTACATCATACAAAATATTTCATAGCACTTTTTTTGTATCTTTTTTAAAATAAAGTTAGCTAATTTAATAATAATTTTCATTTTTCGGAAATTTCAAGGTACATAAAATAACATATTCTTTATCCAATTGCTCAGCACTGTGACCAACCAAAAAACAAAGCAAGATTATAAACTAGCGGTTTTCAAAAGGCTTGAAACTACTATCTATCAATATCTCTTATGCCATGAAATAGAAAGCCCTGTGCAAAAACTAACTGCATATTTTTTTCTTTACAACAACTGAAATCGGCAACAATCACGTATACATAAAAAATAGCATACATTTAGCAAAGTTTCTTGTTTCCATTGAATCCGAAAGACAGCTTGCATAAATTTTCATTCAGCATTCACTATATATTCAGCAAATAATGTTATATTATGCAACAATACATAGATGGCTTGAGTATATTTATATATATTATACTACTTATAGTCTTGTAAATGTCACTTTTGTACATAATCTTAAATGCCCTTAAAATCTTAAACCGACGTGGTTAATCACCCAGTTGTAGTAAGAAACATAACTCACCGCCGTCGTTTTCCTGTAGTTTTGGAAATCTGTGTGCGTTTTCCTTTTTTTAGCTGCTAAAATGAAGTATGTAATTAATGATGACAGTAACCAAGATACATTAACTTACGATTGTTACAGCAGAGGCAGCTAGTATATACTAAACAGTAAACAGCGAACCCTAGGGAAAGCAATAGGAAGCACCGCCCTCCTTCAAAAATTGCTTGGACCAAACTGTTTTCCCAACAAAGTAACAAGCTCTTTTGGTTCATGAGCATACATCGGTTTCGCTACCAAAAATCGCTTAATTTTGACAAATTGAGTTCATATACAGCCACAATTGGCGACCGCCAGTTCTTCCTATTTTCAACAAGCTGTACTGCCTTGTTACTGTTAAGCGCTTAAAAAACTTGTCCCCAGAGACAGTAAATAACATCAAATAATTACGTCAGTCAGCAAGTAGCCCAATGATTACGAGATATATACTTCTTAGTTCTTGAAAATTTTCTCATTGCAGGCCTTCCATGACGAGATAAAAATACAAAAAATTAAAAATAAAATTGGTGCCTTACAAAGTCACTACACATGTCAGAATTTATAATAATTGTTAGTCATTTGTTTATGAATTCTACTGAAATATCTCAAAATATTGATTTCTTACTGAATCGATTTCTTGATTGCTGCTGGTTGGAAAATCTTCATCAATGTCTGAAATACTCCCAAAATCGTCATCTGAAAGATTGACGTCACCACACTCATCAGGCCCCTGCAAAAAACACATATATTTATGATTTTCCATTAAAATCATTCAGTAAATTTTTTAATATCAGACGAAGAACAATAACAATACAACCGAAACATATGTATATATCGGCGCAAACAATAAGGTGAAGTAGAGCAACATCTATTTTTGGGCTTGGGCTGACGATGGTCTTATATTATGATTTTATTAACAGATGGTGTCGGAAGCGTTTTGTGGACCAAAAACGAAGGTTAACCGAAAAAAGCGCTTTAACATTTAAGGTTCAAATGTCAAAAAAACGTCTATTGCATGATTATTATCAACTATTAATTACTAACTATATATATTGATACTGACCATAACTTTTCGCTCATCAGCTGTATTTCATCATAAAAATCAACAATGATGTCAGCACCGATGCGCACATTTACATTTTTTTAAAACCAGCAACGCAAACTATCAACTTACGGAATTATCGTCGTCAAAAAGAACCATTTTGTCCTTCAACTGATTTTTGAGGGCTTTCTTTTCACTTAATTCGGAGTCAACATTCTGTGGTTTAGACGCCGGCTTTCTTCGTTTCTTTTTAACCAAATCATCGTGTTTTCTCTTCACTGATTTTAACGTCATTTTGGAAAATTATATACAAATCAACGCACGTGCCTCTGAAGAAAATATAACTAAAATATTGCTAAATAGTACATAAATATTGCTCAAAGGCTTCGCGACAAGCATGAACCAACGCAATTTATCTGACACTTTTGAGTTGTGTATATACGAGCGTTTATATACAGCAGTTGCCTCGGGCTCTCAGCCAATCAGATTTGAGCGTTGTCATGTGACAGAACGGACCCATCTTTTGAAGACTTACATATTTTACTTGTTTTTTACGCCTGTCTGGGGGGGGGGTGAGGATGCCTTCTGGGGGGGGGGGGGGGGGGTGAAAACCCCCCAAACCCCCCCCCCACGCCCATGTATGGTAGCACCCTCCCCCCCGGTAGACAAACTTCGAGAAAATTTCGGTCAAAAAGGCAGGTTGGCCCCTCCCTCGACTTGATCCTGGTTACGCTACTGTACTAATTATTTTCAACTAATTATCTGACAATTTTCTTACAAATTTCCTCCAAATTTCGATCAAAGATCATCAACGTATCAGCTAATTTTGGATCAAGGGCAGTTGGGGTGGGGGGATGGTGCATCTTCGGCGGGGAGGGGGGTAAATTCAAACACATTTTTTCAGCGTAAAAACACGTTTTCATAGGTTTTCGCATGCGCTGAGTTCATTTTTGGCAATTAATTTCAAAACGAAAAAGTTGATTTTAAACTTTTCTAGAAAATTCAAATTTTGTCGAAATTCGAAATTTTTCGTCATATTGGTGCTAACGGTTTACATTCGGTTGGGGGGAAAATTATTTTCGGCCCTAATTCGCTTCCTACCCCATCTTTTAATAAAAATATGAAAACCCCATCGTCAGCCATGCCCGCAATCTGATCTCTAGCGCCCGAAATAGCTGTCGCCCCTTTTAATAAAAATCTGCATAGAAATTATTGATGTTAAAACCCTCACACAGGAAAACCGGTGATCCGAATTTTCTCTGAATCACCGTCTTACACTTCGGAGATAATTCGGAGGTTATTTGGAGCTTTTTATACACATTTAGTAGCGTTTTCGGACAGTTTAATAGAAAATTCGGATGTCCAAATTTTGTCCGAAGAATCTGTAAAACTGATTTCAAAAATTGAAATTTAATTCAGACAAAATTTAAACAAAATTCGGACATTTTTAATATGTCTGAATTTTCTGTGAAAATCCTCCAAAAATGGTTCCTTGAAATTAAGATAAATTTAAGACAATTTAAAATAAAATTAAGATGTCCAAAAATCATCTTAAATTTACCCCATTTCTGTCTAATAGATTTTAGAGGCTTTTTATAGAAAAATAAGACATCTTAAAAATGTCCGAAATTTGTCTGAAATTTGTCTTAAATAAATTCCAAATTTTGAAAATAGTTTCACAGATTTTCGGACAAAATTTAGACATCCGAATTTTCTATTAAACTGTCCGAAAACGCTACGAAATGTGTATAAAAAACTCCTAATAACCTCCGAATTACCTCCGAAGTGTAAGACGGTGATTCAGAGAAAATTCGGATCACCGGTTTTCCTGTGTCAGGGGTCGAATAAGTCGGAAAAACGGCATTTTTTCGACCAGAGGCGTACCCAGAAAATTTCAAAGGGGGGGGGGGGGTTCAGCCAAAGTTTTTAGCTGCGCTAGTTAGTAACATATAAAAGTTAGAGAATATATCACAGTTGCGGGGGTAGCTTTTTTAGAATTTTTAAATAAAATTTGCATTTAAAATGAAATTTTAAGCAACACTTGTCGAGAAACCAGAGCAAACGCGGGGGTCTGTGGGCGGTAGCCCCCAGAAGCTAGAGCTTTTTTAGAATTTTGAAATGAAATTCGCATTAAAAATGAAATTTTAAGCAACACTTGTCGAGAAAACAGAGTGAACGCGGAGTTTGGGGGCGGCAGCGCCCATAAACCCGATCTTTTTCAGAATTTTGACACAGGAAAACCAGGAAATCTGAATTTTCTGTAAAATTTTTTTGGTTACGGATTTTTCAGATGTTTTTTACCCTTTCCATTCAGAGACATTTTACAGACTTTCAAAGGAAATTCAGATAAATTTCAGAGAAGTTCAGGGGAAATTCAGAGAATTTCACCCAGAATTCAGAGACTCTGAATTTTATCTGAAAAAAATGTTACTGGGTTTTCAGATAAATTTCAGATACTTTTTACACGAGTTTCAGAGAAAATTAACATGTTTTTCACATCTGGTAAATTTTATCTGAAATTCTTGCAAAAAGTATCTGAAATTTATCTGAAAAGCCAGTAACATTTTTTTCAGATAAAATTCAGAGTCTCTGAATTCTGGGTGAAATTCTCTGAATTTCCCCTGAACTTCTCTGAAATTTATCTGAAATTCCTCTGAAAGTCTGTAAAATGTCTCTGAATGGAAAGGGTAAAAAACATCTGAAAAATCCGTAACCGAAAAAATTTTACAGAAAATTCAGATTCCTGGTTTTCCTGTGTGATTGCCATTGAAAATGTGTCGCCCCAAGGCCGATATTCATGAAAGTCGGGATAAAAAGCTCGGCTTTTCGGTTTTAGCAGTAAGTCTGGCTTGAAAAAGCCTGGATAAAAAGCCCGGCTTGCGCACAAGCTTGGGTTTTTATCCGAACTTTTTTGTCAATCCAGAGTCCGTATTCTCAAAATTACCTGCAGGTAAAGTTAGGCTAACTTTACCCACAGGTAAAGTGAAGGTAAAGTCGTATTCTCAAACAATGCTTAAAGCCAATGTGATAGCTAAGGTTATCTTTAATATTCGGGTCGGAAAAGTGCTTTATCTTGTTTCGCAGCAAAAGTTAATGTATTGTGTAAATTTTTAACCTCAACCGTCAACGTTAACCGTGTTTTCAATTTTAACTTTACCTTTACCCACAGAATTAACTTTACCTTCACCTTACCTGTGGGTAAAGTTAGCCTAACTTTACCTGCAGGTAATTTTGAGAATACGGCCCCAGGTTTGAAGCCTATGTAGCTCTACTATCTTTTCATCCGAGCTTTGGCGATTTTTCCAAATTTAAGGGGGCGCTCCGGGAATCAAGGATTTGGGCCGTATTTTTTAAAAACAGCCAAAATAACCTATCATTCTTGAAGGAAAGTTGCCCAAAATACTATTTCTGATGTTTTGACGTGCATATCTCCACAGCAAAAAATTTGGAAAAAATTGGACAATTTACTGATTTTATTCGACTTTTAGACAAATTCAGCAAGTAAGCCAGTGCATCAACGCTTTTTGAGGTTTTGCAAAGAGACGATACGTAGATTTTATTAGTCGTAATGAAAAATTAAAACAATTTTATTGCGTTCTGTGCAAAAAAATCGCACAAGAAACCATTTTAGAAGCAGCAGACTCAAATATAGGCTGTGTGAATACAAAACCAATTTTTCGGCATTCGATTATAAAATGCTGGTAAAATATTTTTCTACAAAATTTTGCACAATTATAGCCTTAGGCTCTGCGCAGTTGAACAATCTTTTAGTTTTTTAAAATAAAGCTTAGAAATTTTTTTATATGAATTTCATTGCTCAGAGTTCGACTTCGAAAACACATAATGACATTTTTTATCCAAACCAGACATAAATGTTAAAAACCAAAATAATGTTCAACTAGAGAAGCACATAAGCTACATTTTGGTATATAAAGTGTGACTATACGCAAAGTATACGCAGAGTTATCGTTTGCCGAAAATTCACTCACGTTTGGTGCTCTGGGAGTCACGTGACATGATCACGTGATTTGAAATTTTGCCTCCAGTGTTCTTTTGTGCCATAGTACATATATGTATAGTAAAGTTTGACATTTGCCAATTTTTTTGCTAGTTTTCAATGTAACCCCCGATTCCCGGAGCGCCCCCTTAAGGTGGTAGTAACGAATGTGCAGTGTTTTTCAACAGGATAGTATTCAATAACTAATTAACTTTATATCATAGTTTTTATAGCGTTAGAAAGCGCTACTTTCCTTCTACATTTAAGCAAAGTTTTATTGTACAACTGTAAAGATGATTTGTATGGCACGTGTTAAAAGTATACCAATTTGGCTTTTTTGAGCGCTTTCAAATCTGGCCACTTTTTGACGAGTTTAAAGAATAAAAAAATGCGAAAAATGGCACAAATATTTAAAAGTGAATTATCTAGACCCAAAATGAACGATTTTATGATTTGTCAATTATATAATGAAATATACGGTTTCAAAGTAAAAAGTATCTATTCACACTCAACTTTCGGGTTCTATATCTGCGCAAAAATATAAGCAATTGAAAAAATTTTCATTTTGGGTCTAGAAAATTTGCTAAAGTTTATTCATATTTATTTTTGTGTTTATGCGTTGCGCATGCGCTAAGAAAAGTGGCCAAAACTGTTAAAATTCCATTCTCCTGTTGTGTAGTTTGGCTTGTTGGCTTGGCTTGCTCCAAAAAATTTTTCACATGATGCCGCTTACTTCATTTGTCATTTTGTGTATATAAATCAATTTTTTACAGACGTTATTTTCAAAAAATACAGTTTGAATCAACTATTTTTTTCAAAAATTTAAAAACCACTGCACATTCGTTAGTACCACCTTAAGGTGGTACTAACGAATGTGCAGTGGTTTTTAAATTTTTGAAAAAAATTAGTTGATTCAAACTGTATTTTTTGAAAATAACGTCTGTAAAAAATTGATTTATATACACAAAATGACAAATGAGGTAAGCGGCATCATGTGAAAAACTTTTTGGAGCAAGCCAAGCCAACAAGCCAAACTACACAACAGGAGAATGGAATTTTAACAGTTTTGGCCACTTTTCTTAGCGCATGCGCAACGCATAAACACAAAAATAAATTTGAATAAACTTTAGCAAATTTTCTAGACCCAAAATGAAAATTTTTTCAATTGCTTATATTTTTGCGCAGATATAGAACCCGAAAGTTGAGTGTGAATAGACACTTTTTACTTTGAAACCGTATATTTAATTATATAATTGACAAATCATAAAATCGTTCATTTTGGGTCTAGATAATTCACTTTTAAATATTTGTGCCATTTTTCGCATTTTTTTATTCTTTAAACTCGTCAAAAAGTGGCCAGATTTGAAAGCGCTCAAAAAAGCCGAATTGGTATAATTTTAACACGTGCCATACAAATCATCTTTGCAGTTGTACAACAAAACTTTGCTTAAATGTAGAAGGAAAGTAGCGCTTTCTAACGCTATAAAAACTATGATATAAAGTTAATTAATTATTGAATACTATCCTGTTGAAAAACACTGCACATTCGTTACTACCACCTTAAGGGGGTAGTGTCGCGAAAGCAGTCGATTTTGCGCGACTGTAAAACTTGTTCAGTAAAATGTTAGAAATTGTTCTGTCTATATTTTAAAAATCTACCAAAAGGCAAATTATTTTGCCAAGTTTCAGCAAAATTGGTGCAGCATATAGTTTGCAATAATGTCTCAAAGTCGGAAAAATGACGAAAAAAAACCTATTCACATTCCATTTTTTAGTCACATTTATCAATTTTCGGTTTAGTTTTTTTACATAGACTAATAGCACATATGTTGTAGTTTATGCACACAAAATTTAGTGCAGATTGCTGTAGCGGCTGTGGAGTAATACTAGTTTGAACTGTGAAGGTGTACTTAAACTGTAAAATAATAACAGCAATAATGATAAATTGTGAAAAATCTAGACGCTTATTTTCAAATCAGAAGAAAAACGAACCTTCAATTTTCTTTTTTCTTATTCGTCGCAAAAAATTGTGCGTCCACACATGATGTGTACTTCACAAGCTGGCCAATCTGATATCTGGCTTGATTTTTCGAACTTTTATGTCCCTATTGTGTGATGTCTGGCTTACTAATGACGATTGGTCCAAGATATTTGTCCATATTGATAGTGTGATGTCTGGCAGTAATTATTTGATACCATACAGCGTTGGACTAGCTGCTCATTGCATGTACTACTTCAAGACAAAAAGTTCTATTTTCACAGCCTATGAGCAAAACTGCTTTCGCGACACTACCCCCTTAAGACAGAATTTGGTCAAATGCAGACGTATCAGTTACATTTTCCGACAAATATTAAAACAAAAAATGGTAACGTCACATAGACAGTGCAGGGTTTTTTTGTGCAAAACCCTGTGCAAAGGCACACTTTTTTAAAATTTAGCACACAAAAATTAAAATTTTGCATAATAATGCACAGTGCCCGATGGGCCTGACATATGCTCAAAATGCACTGTTTTTAATGCAAAATAGAAACAAAGTTCTGAAGGCTGCCGCCCCCAGACCCCTACATCTACTGGCATACCTGGGGCCGTATTCTCAAAATTACCTGCAGGTAAAGTTAGGCTAACTTTACCCACAGGTAAGGTGAAGGTAAAGTTAAATCTGTGGGTAAAGGTAAAGTTAAAATTGAAAATAAGGTTAACGTCGACGGTTGAGGTTAAAAATTTGCACAACACATTAACTTTAGCTGTGAAACAAGATAAATCACTTTTCTGGCCCGAATATTAAAGATAACCTTAGCCATCACATTGGCTTTAGTCGTGGTTTGAGAATACGACTTTACCTTCACCTTACCTGTGGGTAAAGTTAGCCTAACTTTACCTGCAGGTAATTCTGAGAATACGGCCCCTGGCGGCATCATCAACGGCGGCAGGTTTTTATACTGCTTTTCAGCAAACGGCGCAACGTGCGTGAAGTTAGCAGACACTTTGTCAGTACAAATTCTGAAATATGATTTTTCTGATAGCTCCGAATTTGTACTATTTTGTACCACAAGTACCACATTTTGTACTAATTTGTACTACGAGTACAAATTCATGGGCCCGAATTCACATACTAAGAGTTATTCACATACTAACGCTAAGCGTTTGCTAAGTGTTAGCGCTTAGTTTGTACTAAACTGTTATTCACAAAATAAACGCTTAAAAATTAGTGTTATACTAAACTTGGCGTTTAGCAACTTTTGTGCTTAGTTTTGGCTTTGGCTTGGAGTGCGCTCCCTGTTTGATGTGGATCCGGAATTCGTTATTTATCGGCATATCCATTTGGTATTTATAAATCCGATTGTAGATTTATTTAAATTACTATTTCTTATTAATAATATATATTTTTCTCGAACTATACATTTGTAAAAAATGTTTTCAGCAAGTGGATTCCTGAAAAATGCAAAATCAGCTCTACATGTTTCAGGGGGCATATCGTGAAAAATATAAATTTTCAAATAAAAGTTCTTGAAGAAAAATTACTTCGATTAAGATGCTCTACTCAAAAATGTAAAAAAACGAATTTGGTTTGGACAACAAAGTGCATTTTTTATTTTTGGCGATTAAACGAGCAAAATGGATCGAATTTGTCGGAAAATGTCACTAATATATCCTAAATTGCATGCCCTTCCTTCCCATGGCGGCCAAGAACCTCCCTTACTCTCCCTACCCCTTCCCCACACCATCCACTAACTAAGCGCTTAGCGCTTAGGGAGCTCCCGAGGTCCCTAAACTTAAGCGCTTAATTCTAAGCCAAACACTAAATTTTAAGTATGTGAATACAAAATTGAAACGCTAAGTTAAGCGTTAGTGTTTGCTAAGCGCTTAAATAAACACTAAGTATGTGAATAACACTTAGCGCTTATAAGCGCTAACACTAAGTGTAAACACTAAAGGCCGATGCACACGCTGCGATTTTCCTGCGATTCTGCCGCAGCGTTTTTGCCGCTGCGGCAAAACGCAGCTTGCCGCAAGCAAAACGCAATGTCTGAACAGACGCAGCGTTTTTAGTGCGGAATGCCTGCGTCTTGAATTTGCCGCAGCGTTTTAAACGCCAGACTGCAATTCGACCTGCGATTTCATTGCGTTTTGATGCTACGTTTGTGTTGGTTTAAACAATTTTTGCTTAGCACTTTGTCATTTTTTTGAATCAGTCAAGACGCAGCAAACTGACCTGCGAGACGCACTAAGTCCGCAAAGCTTGTTCAGACGGTGCGTTTCGCTTGCGACACCCTGCGGCTTGCGTTTTGCGTCAGAATCGCAGCGGCAAAAACGCACCGTGTGAATCGGCCTTTAGTTTAAGCGTTACACTTAGTATGTGAATACGGGCCTATGGCCCGTATTCACATACTAAGTGTAACGCTTAAACTTAGTGTTTATTTAGAACTTTGCAATTTCTTTACTGAACTGCGTAACTAAATAAATAATATTGAAACCAGCATACAGTTATAAGTGTTATTTAGTCGATTTTGACATTTTGTATGTCTACTGTGTAGGTACTGGCTCATCCAATCAATTTTTCCAATGGTTTTTTTCCTTCAAGCCAAACAACTCGAAAAAAGGCTTTCCACTTTTGTGTGTGACTTCGATACTTTTTTGTCATACTACAAATATCCACAGCTAGTTTCTTATTTGGAAAATAAATATAAAGCTTACTGGTTGTGATAAAACGAAGATCTAGTAAAATAAAACTTAATATGAAATCCTGTAATGTGTGCGATTGGCTCAAATCGTGAAGTTGGCAGACAGTTTTCCGCGAATTTGTACTCCTCGTACAAATTAGTACAAAATGTGGTCATTGTGGTACAAAATAGTACAAATTCTGAGCTATGTATCAGAAAAATCATATTTCCGAATTTGTACTGACAAAATGTGTGCCAACTTCACGCACGTAACGGCGCATGATTGCTGTTCAAATTGCTAGAGGTTTATTTTTCTAAAAATCGTTTTACACTTTGTCAAAAACCATAGTCTCTTTTGGCAAAAGTCTCTAGCTCCCCAGACCTCCACCAACTACGGCATCTACGTTTCCAAACTAAATTGTCTCACGAAGTGTGGGGAATGCTCCACCCAACCTGAAAAATTCAACCCAACCTGATTTTATGTATATAACGTAACAAGGGCATACATACTCACCGATTAGGTCTTCTTTACATACCAAGGGGGGATGGTGAAAATTACCGCCCCAGGAACTTTTTTCCACTAAAATTCTACAAAAGGGTTTGAATTTTATGGCCCGGCCAAAAAAATTTCGTTTTGATTGTTTCTGCTCTCATCCCCAACCCGCTGCCAGCAGTCCACTAGATATTGATGAAGATACCGCAAATCGACATAACCCTGAACGATTAAACTGTAATCTTGGCGCAGTTTTTTCACGTCCGTGTCAATGTTAACCTCCAACCTTAGTTATGGAATCATTTTCAAGTAGTTCAACTAATCTTTTCGGTACCCTGTCCAAATGCTGCAGCTAAAACACAGACAAACTAACACAGATATTCCCATTATATATAACCCCGCTGCGGCAAAACCCAGTGGCGTACCCAGAAAAAAATTTCGGGGGGGGGAATGACTTTTCGATTTTATGTAATGGGTTAAAATGCACTTTTTACCAATTTTAACACTCATAAAACGCCTTACAAACGCAAGACTACTAAACCACAAGATTGCAGGGGTCTGGGGGCGGCAGCCCCCAGAAAAAATGTGGGAAAATTATTTATTTCTAGGCCAAATTTAGTCAATTGCGAGGCGTATCAGAAAATTTTTCCGGTCGGACCATAAAAACCAAAGGACACAAGGTTGCAGGGGTCTGGGGGCGGCAGCCCCCAGAAAAAATGACACTTTTTCCAATTTTTAGACCGAATTTGGTTAACTGGAGACGTATCAGAAATTTTTTCCGACAAAATTTAATACCAAAGATGGGAGCGTCATATCAGACAGTGTATTCCACAACTATGTAAATGTAGCATGCACGTGCAGCATAATGTACTTGTGTATACATGCATAGGCTTTGATGAAAAACAATAACAAGGAATAGTAAGCCACAGAGTGGCAGGGGTCTGGGGGCGGCAGCCCCCAGAAAAAAATTGGGAAAATTTTTGATTTTTAGGCCAAATTTAGTCAATTGGAGACGAATCAGAAAATTTTTCCGGCCGGACCATGAAAACCAAAGGGGGGACCCTTGTGTAAAAAATTACTTTGAAAAAATTTCGGGGGGGGGGAATGGGGGGAATTCCCCCCCCCCCTGGGTACACCCTTGGCAAAACCCACTGTCTGAACAGACGCAGCGATTTCAATGCGGAATGCATGCGTCTTGATTTTTCCGCAGCGTTTTAAACGTCAGACTGCAATTCGGCCTGCGATTTTAGTGCGTTTTGATGCTGCGGACGTGTTGGTTTTCACAATTTTAGCAAAGCTGTTTCTCATATTTTTAAAACAGTAACGACGCAACAAAAAAGTTTGCGAGACGCAACGTTTGTTCAGATGCTGCGTTTTGTGTGCGACACCCAGCGTCTTGCGCTCTGCGTCAAAATCGCAGCGGCAAAATCGCAGCGTGTGAATCGGCCTTAAGGCCGATTCACACGGTGCGTTTTTGCCGCTGCGATTCTGACGCAAAACGCAAGCCGCAGGGTGTCGCAAGCGAAACGCACCGTCTGAACAAGCTTTGCGGACTTAGTGCGTCTCGCAGGTCAGTTTGCTGCGTCTTCACTGTTTCAAAAAATGACAAAGTGCTAAGCAAAAATTGTTTAAACCAACACAAACGTAGCATCAAAACGCAATGAAATCGCAGGTCGAATTGCAGTCTGGCGTTTAACACGCTGCGGCAAATTCAAGACGCAGGCATTCCGCACTAAAAACGCTGCGTCTGTTCAGACATGGACAGACAGCAGCGGCAAAAACGCAGTAAAATCGCAGCGTGTGAATCGGCCTTTAGGCTCATGCTTAGGAACCAAAAAATCAAAATTTTCAGGAAAAATCCTGCCAGCTTACCCTAAAGGATCACCTTGCTTGCGGCAAGCTGCGTTTTGCCGCAGCGTCTAAAACGCTGCGGCAAAATCGCAGTAAAATCGCATCGTGTGAATCGGCCTTTAAGCGTAAGCCCCATACTAAGCCTAAGCCCTAAGCCTAAGCCTAAGCCCAAGCCTAAATTAAGGCCAAGTTTGAATTTGGTTAAAAATTGGACGTTTCTGGCGAATTCGGCCAATTTTTCGTCAGGAACACAGTCAAAGAGCCTTTGTTTTGATTCTAAAAAATTGTAAACAATAATCTGACACTATTTAGACACGATTAGAACGCAAAAATCAAGGGCTTCGGAAAAAAAATTGTAAAACGTCCCTCACTGAGGGTTCAGATTTCGGGGGGTCATATGTATCAGAAAATCCAAAAAATGAAATAGAAGCAGTTCTTGAAGCAAAAATGCTTCCCCCAAGGTGCTCTTCTCAAAAAAATAGGTCCACTATTTTCTCCCCCCCCCAACTGCATTTAACCCAAGAGTGACGAACGTTGGCCGCAAAGTGACGAAACAAAATTTTTGTGTTTATTGCATGTTTATTTATCAAATTTTCATGTGATATGCTCATCCAGTCAAAGGAAATTCAAGCCTGAACTACTTTTGTTCTTACGATGTATGGTTATTTTTGCGCATTTTCAAAATAATGGCCAAAACCCACATTTCAGGAGCGCCGCCTTAGGGTGGCACTCCTGAAATGTGGGTTTTGGCCATTGCTTTGAAAACGCGCAAAAATAAACATGCATCGTAAGAACAAAAGTTGATCAGAAGTGAATTTCCTTCAATTTCACGTACATATCACATAAAAAAATTTTTGAACATTTTTGAGCAAATTTCGTCAACAAAAATAGATTTTCACGGAAATGCCTTCACAAGCCAGTGCATTTACACGTATGTAATGAATTTGAAAGGCTGAAAAACACTAGCAGTTGTGTTTTACTGAAACGTAATTAAAAATTTTTGGTGTATTATTGAGTGTGGTATAATTTTTTTGTCAACTAAAGCAATACTTTCTGCATGAGACAGAAATATAGTGCGTGTGAACACAAACGCCAATTTTCGGCTTGCGATTTTAAAAAATTGGCTAAACGAAAAAAGTTAAAATTTGGCACATAAATGCACCTTGGCATCTTCGAGCGGTCGCAAAATTTGATTTTGGGCAAATCGATAGTATCTAAAAAATTTAGCCAAATTTATGTTTTTCAAAAATCGCGATTTTAGGGTTTTTCGATATATCAATCATATTCATCAAAAATGACTTTTTGCGACCGCTCGATCACGTTGAGGCGAGCAAAATGAGCTATATATTGTGCAACAGCTACTTACTTGCGAAGAGAAATCGCAAGCCGAAATTCCACTCACGTTTGGTCTACAGTGAATGCTAGTTTGTATCAATCAACTTCATTTTTTGTATTTAGGCATACTTTTACACCAGCTTGCCATTGTGTATCTAAAATTGGGCCCAAACTGCCGTTTTTTGAAAAGTCACATTTCAGGAGCGCCACCTTAAGTGTTTCACTAACTTTTAAGGGAAACTTTAGTGTTAAGACCGATTCACACGGTGCGTTTTTGCCGCTGCGATTTTGACGCAAAACGCAAGCCGCAGGGTGTCGCAAGTGAAACGTAGCGTCTGAACAGCCTTTGCGGCCTCAGTGCGTCTCGCATGCTAGTTTGCTGCGTCGTTTCTGTTTCAAAAAAATGACAAATCGTATAATCGTTCCGCGAAAATTATTGAAACCAACACATCCGTATCATCAAAGCGCAACGGAATCGCAGGTCGAATTGCAGTGGGGCGTCTAAAACGCTACGGCAAAACCAAGACGCAGGCATTCCGCACTAAAAACGCTGCGTCTGCAGACATTGCGTTTTGCGTCCGGCAAGCTGCGTTTTGCAGCAGCGGCAAAAACGCAGTAAAATCGCAGCGTGTGAATCGGCCTTTAGGCTCATGCTTAGGAACCAAAAAAATCAAAATTTTCAGGAAAAATCCTGCCAGCTTAGCTTACCCTAAAGGATCCTGCCAGCTAAGCCTAGACGATGCCTTAAAACATCATAACGCACTCAAAACTATCCAAAAACAAAGATTATAGCCGTTTTTGGCTTCGAACTTTGGCCTACAGTCACTTCCAAAAACACTGAAAATGCTATTTTCAAGGGGTCATATCTCAGAAAATCCACATTTGTGGATAGGGGTTCTATTACAAAAAATGCTTGCTTTAGGGTGCTCTACTCTAAAAAATAGGTCCACTATTCCCCCCCCCCAACTGCACTTGATCCGAAAAAAACAGAAAAAATTATCTAGTTTTTTCTAACTTTTTCCCAACATTATTATATTATCCAGCATTATTTTAGCTTATTTTTTTCTGTATTTTCCGGTGTCTTTCGTGGGTTGAATTCGGTTTTTTGAGTTTTTTTACTATGCTTTTCTGATTGTTTGATGGAATCCCGCCCTGGGAACGCCTTTGTATATATATTTAATGTTTTAAGAAGCAAAATTATGTGACAGCATGAATGCGCTGGAAAGGAAAAACGTAATCGTGGTTGCTGATGACTCGGATTTTCCCGTAGTTGATTCGATGTTAGAGGAATTTCTTTCTGGGTCTGTTGTCGGCTTAGACTGTGAATGGGCCACTGCAGTTGCCATAGATAAATATCAGCTGAAAGGCGTTCATCCGACTTTAGTAGCTTGCTTGCAGCTGGCGAATGCAGACGGAAAAGTTGCATTATTTTCGGTGCGTAATGTCATGCGGTAAGTTGAGGCTATGAGGTAGCCACTAGCAGCCAGAGAGAGGAGTGACGACCTCAGGGGTAGGAAAATTAGTAGGGGCACAGATCGAGACAAAAAATATGAAATTTTTAAGTATATATGTGTATTTCGAAGAAAAAATCAGTTTGTAGAAATCTAAAATACATGTCGCTTAAACAACTACTATGTGTCTAAACATTACAGAATTGTAAAAGATGTATATATATTTAATGCGTTTATTCAGACAATTTATTAATCTGAAAATTGCAGTTATGTTGTTAGAAAGTTTATTGTTATTCTGAAAAGACCTACCCCGTTTGTCACGAAAAGTCTGTTAACATATGTAGTGGTCAAGGTACGGCATATTGCATGCACCAAATCACCCTCCGTCCAGTTTCATACACGAGTTTGTGCAAATCCAACTTTTTCTCAAATATCATCTTGGACGGTATGATGATTGCCACTTCTAGTTTTGTATATTATATATATATAATGGGAATATCTGTGTTAGTTTGTCTGTGTTTTAGCTGCAGCATTTGGACAGGGTACCGAAAAGATTAGTTGAACTACTTGAAAATGATTCCATAATTAAGGTTGGAGTTAACATTGACACGGACGTGAAAAAACTGCGCCAAGATTACAGTTTAATCGTTCAGGGTTATGTCGATTTGCGGTATCTTCATCAATATCTAGTGGACTGCTGGCAGCGGGTTGGGGATGAGAGCAGAAACAATCAGTCTTGTTCGACTACCGGTTTAAAGGGTGATGTTTAGTTGTTTATGTTTTATGCTTGTTGTTTATTATATATGTTTCAACAGTTAACGAGTATATACATGGAAGTTGTGGCTGGAAAACTGTCTTACCTTTACAACCTTGACTTTATTGGTGTAGCAAAACGGTGAAACGTTGTTTTGGACCATTTCCTACAATATTATATTACAGTGACTCTGTTCCTTAAGCCAGATACATAATTTTACAGCGAATTAGGTCAAGGTTAGACAATGTCATGAGTTTTTTTATTGTATTTTTCATTTCAATCTCATCCGTTTAATCCATTCCAGGATTGTCCCTAAGTATATGTAATCGGCGGTTCTCAAACATTTCTTGTTTTGTAGGTTTGGCCAAATCGATTTTGGGGGTTAATATCGACTGGAAAAAAGATCCTGACGTTATTCATAGTAATTGGACTAGCGTTGAGTTGACCTCAGTACAGATTGAGTACGCGGCCCAAGATGCTTATGTGGGTGTCCTCATATACGAAAAATTACGAGAACTATTAGAACCCTATGCACCGCCGGACATATCAGTATTGCTGGGAAGATACAAAGATTGTAGATTTAAACAACAAAGACAGCCTAAAAATACGAATGACGCGAACGCTATAAAAAATCCAGGGCGACGTCACAGTGAAAAGCCTGCACGATCGAAAGATTATTCACATTTGATGCGAAAAAAGCCACTATATGAAAACATTCCGCTGTTAGCTCCTAATAGTGATCCTTTAGCAATGATATCCCAGTCGAAAGCCAAGTGGTATGTCGACAAAGGCTTGGCTGTTCCAATTTCTTCTGGTTCAGATTCTGTCGGTGAAACAAGCACAAATTTTAATGCTGGAATTAGAATGCTGTTTGAGCCCAAAAATAAGCCGGCTGGAACTGAAATGTACTACACGGTGGAGAAACTGAATCGGTGTGTGGTGTGCGGACGAGATGAGTCGATTTTGCGCAAAAATATTGTTCCTCATCAGTACAGACAGTTTTTTCCTGACTGTTTGAAGGTACGTACGTCTATCTAATTAGTACATATGTTTTTTATGGACATATATATACTAATTGCTTATTTTGGTCTGATTCTCGACATGTAATTTAATGTGTTACCGTTTATCTGAATATGTTAATAATTAATTTATGTCCAAAAATGCTTCAGGAGAGCTGTTTTTATGAAAATTGGAATCAGTTGTATACTGCGTAGTTATAAGACACTGAACTACTTGTATGCTTCAAGTTCCATGTTCGGCGTATGTTCGTGTTAGGCTTGGGTAGGGTAAGCTCAAAATATGTGCTTTATTCAGGATCACCGCAGTCACGATGTTGTTCTGCTATGCTTTGGTTGTCATAAGAAATCAGGATTTGCTGATGAGAACTTGAGAAATCGTCTGGCCGAAGAGTGCAATGCTCCATTAACAGTCGTTAAACTCCTGGATATTCCGGATGTCAAGAAAATTTGCAGTTACGCTAAAGCATTGCTTTACAAGCGTAAGCAACTTCCACAGGAACGAGCTGTTTTTCTTGAAAGCGAAGTGCGAAAGCATCTGGAGGTGACTAGCTTTAGTGCATGGTGGTATATGAGTTCGCATTTTTCAGTCTTAAATGTAGGAAATGAAATATCCTAACAAATTGTCTGAAACGTGTTCAAATAAGTCTGGTTCAAATAAGCTGCTTTGTGTCAGTCCATACTCCATACTATTCTTACATTTATTATGGTTAGACGATTTTGCATTCACACTTATAGCATTGTAAATTGAATGAATCTGAATCTTAAGAATTAATTGTTATGCTACAGTTAAGTAATACTGATTAAAAGAAGGGTAAATATTAAAACCCAAAGTAAATAACAATATAAAAGTATAAATAAAACTAAGTTAGTGGCTGGAAGCAGGTGCTCTTGCCTCACGCGTCCTGTTCGTCATGTATTATATTTATATTTTCGTTATATTAGTATAGTTATATAGTTATAGTGTTATAGGTATAGTTATAACTATGACTTATAGTTGTTATAGTTGTAGTAGATATACTTATATATAGTTATAGACAGTTATATCTTCGTCATAAATTTTCGCGGGATGGGGAGCAGCTTTTTTGAGTCTTTAGGACTACTACAATATTCTGGCACTTTATTTTGGTGGTTCCTGCTTAACTTCTTATACAATTAATGAATGTCAGTGCTTTTGTTTGTTTAGCTAAAAGAAGACGATGACTTAACGGAAGATTTGCTGCAATCCTGCATTGAAATGCAATGCTATATGCCAAACCCTGACTATGTGGCGCACGCAAAACTAGTCGTGGACTATATGAGCGAGCAGCCGTATGGATTACTAGAATTGGAACGAATGTGGAGGCAGCATTTTTTGGACAGCATGAAGCCAAAATATATGCCTGATTTGTGGAGTTTGGACCATAATATTGAACGTCACACGCGATGGATCGAATCACAGAACGAGAAAAAGTGAAAAGACCATAATTTATTTGATTAGTTTCATTGATTATGAAGTATAACCTCGTAAAAAAAGGGCTTTCAGTTGATGTATATATATACCATGCAATGTATTGGTTTTCACGTGTAAACATGTGGATTACGTCTTCAGTTTGTATTTGCATTGCGATGAACATGTTCTCGACTCTCGTTCAGTTCCAATTAATTTTTTTTAACAGTATAAAGTCTGCACAGATTTTTTTCAGTATGAGCTAGACATGTGAGCGAAAAAAGAATTTAATGTATACAGTACAGTTTTCTGCACCTGCGTACGGACAGTGTCTGACGCAGACGTCCACAAGTATGAACAACGTCTTTATTAATGTAATTATTGATTGTATCAAATAAAATTTTGTTTGTTAATGGTACTTTTGTTGACCATATTTTATTTTGAGAAGTAAAATATGTTTTTTAATTCAGACGTATTCAACAATAATGCGGTGAACGTCTTATTTTTATTTAACGTAAAACTCTGCATTACAGAGTGCACCATCGGTCTCGATAACAAGCTGATACCGATGGTTTCGATGGCGCGGTCTAGACTTGCTACGGCGTTCTATTTCGAATGATTTTAGTTGAAAATTTGCTAAGTCACAGAGTTTTTTGTAAAGTGAAAAAATGTATGTATGTAATGTAGTGTATGTTTTTTTAATGACATTAAAAGTATGAAGGAAAAAATTGCATATTATTCACCTCCCACTGTTTTGAGTTTATATCCAAAACAGTGTTGGATTTGGATGTATTGGTCCTACTTTGGCATGTTCCATACTTTTACATATGTGTGGGCATGACTAGCGATGGGTAGAAATTTTTCACCCGCTACACGACCAATGGTCGACCCGCACATTTTAGACACCATCCGGTTACCCATCGCCAACCCTTATCACCCACAGATAGATTAGGAAAATTTATAGTTTCTTAGACTCCAGTATGACGCATGTTGTTTTACCTTTTCTCACACAGGGCATACCAAAATTGCAGGCATATATACAGAAGCTTATCTAGGATTGTGAAGGGTTGGGTGCCTTTAACTGGCAGTCAGTTTCGAGTACAGAAAGCATGTTTCAAACAAAGTGGACTGCCATTGGAATTTTTTCCGTATTGATTTCTAGGGTGATCCGTTTTAGTTGTAATTCGCAATACCAGTTTCGCTATTTTCAAAAAAAGTAGGTATATATGTGGCAGTTCAGAGCAGGACCTATTGCCCTTTGAAACTGCTTGCCCTTTGAGACTTTACCAAGTAGATATCCCGATCCGAACTAGTCTCTAGTCTGTAGCTATTGTTATGAAAAGTGAGGAATTTCTCATACTCCGTGCGGTACACCCGTTCACGGTAATTTCCAGTAAGTGTAAATGTCGAATAGCAGCACAATCCGACCCAGCACCAGCCATGAGTTGATTTTCAATATATACTTGGGGAAAGCTGGTGCTGCGCCCCCCTTCCCCCATCCGATGCGGCCCGTTGTCGCGTACGGTGTGCATAAACCGCGCAACAATTTTGTAGAAAATACCTATTTTCCAAGAAGTATAAATACCTATGTGAAAAATGCTCATTTTTTGCTAAAATTCACCCAATATGATTGAAGAATGGATTTTTGGGTGACAAAATTGACCGGATCTTGACCCTACCCTGCTCTGCCTCCCGCAGCCGCCCCCCCCCCATTCCTCCACTGGGGCCATTCATTGCCCATTGCTTAGGTGGGGCGCTGGGGCCATGGTTTAGGTGGGGGTCTCCCTATCCCTCCTCAACTACTACAAATCCGTGAAATCCACTTATGCTAGTAACAACTATTAAGCCGGTTTCGTACGAACTTGTTCTTAAGAACATAGAGACAAAGACAAATACAGGGCTTTACATCATAATAATAATTTTGATATATATATATATATATATATATATATATATATATATATATATATATATATATATATAAATTTTAATTATTACTTCATTATTTTAGTAGTCATGCTTGCGTTTCCAGCGGATTTGAGTGAAATAATTCGTTCCCATGGGCGTGATGAGGAAATAATTGGTCACCTGCGATCTATGATCATTCGGTTTTTGCGATCCACCTTACCGCCTCATCAGTTCATTAGATGGTCAGCTAAACTTCAATCAGTTGCCGCTCTCACTTATTTTCTGTTGACCACAGGCAAAGGTGGGATGTAGAAAAACTTTAGTGTTTTATAACATTGTTTACTTTCACTTGCATGAATGAATGAACGAATGAACTCTGGCGATAGATTTTTTCTAACTCGATTTTATGGACCCCTTTTTTCATACCGTAAATTTTACTTTTTACTTTTTTATTTTTTAGTTTTAATTTTACTTTTTTATTTTAGTTTTTAAAAAATGCGCACTTTGCTTGCATTTTCGGAATTAATGTCCCTCGGACTTCTGAGTTCCTGACACTTGTTTTAGTACTGCGTTCGCAAGTGGCAAACTGAACGAAACAGTCGTCCTGAAAAAAATGGGTCAGTGGGATCAGGCTTAGTTTTAGTAAAGCGAAAGTGCCCGCCCACACGAACGCACATACGATTATAAATTGGGGCCCGAATCTGACTAAAATATATATACTCAATTTCTCAAATTCAGCAAGCCGTTATTTTTTCACCATTACTGTGGGAGCATATTATTTTAGTCTAACCAGGCGGTTTTAAAAAATGTACTATACTTAAAAGTTAAAACTATCATAATTATTTTTTAAAATAATATTAACGATATTAATAATATTAATTCATGATATTTGGAATTTAACGTTAAGCGCGCTTGTTTTTAGGCGGACTAAGCGGATTTGACAACGCAAGCTATAGCAAAGCGTGCGTAGGAATGTTTTTGGCTGTTTGATAATTTATAGGTTGGAACTAAACTAAAATTGACATAGTTATTCCTAAACCTCGGACTAAAATAAGCCTAGTCGGTGTAATCCCGAATCCGGCATAGCATTGGGTCCCAAAAAGAATGTTTCAAGCAATAAAATATGTTTTGTTGGATGAAGAGGAGTTTGTGTCATTTTTGTATGTCTTATATTCTTTTTTAGGTCTGCAGACTTTGGGAGAAGAATATGTTGGTTTGATCCAAATTGATTCCAACCGTTCCGTACCGTCTTGGTACCGACGAATATTGCTGGCTATTGCACAGACGTATGGCCATTATTTGTCGATTCGACTACTGAAAAATTTACTGTCGAGTTTTCGTGGCCAAAGCGATTCCGCTGATTCCTCTGTCTCAGACTTTCCTCGTGAATTTGTACTGTTTTTAGAGCGGTCTCATCTGGCGTTATTTTTCATCAGTGGTGCGTATTATCATATTGGTAAACGCCTGTTGGGAATTCAATATTTGACATTGCGCTCGGAATCGAATGCGAATATATTGAAATGGTTTCGATATTTGGGCTATTTAATGCTGATACAGCTAGCCATTACGGTAGCTAATAGGTGTTGGAAGTATTTTGATAAATTAAATTCCAGAACCAATTTCCAGAACTCTAAATCTGAAACTTTGTCAACGGCGGCAACTAAGTTTACTTCTCGCAAATGCCCTCTGTGTTTGGAACTGCGATATGAGCTGGCCTGCGCCCCCTGTGGTCACATTTGCTGTTGGAATTGCATGCATGAACAAGCTGTGGTGTCCGAAACGTGCCCATTTTGCCGAATGGAGCTGAAACAGTCCAGAATTATACCATTGCTAAATATTTAGTTGTTTTGTGATGAGCAATGAGCTTTGTTCGTGAAGACTTGGGAGGTTTTGGTATTTTTTCCGATTCAGTGTGATAATCGTGCTCAGTCTGTCAGAAATTGTGGTGTTTGATACAAAGCAAAAAGTTACTACTGATTTCGTTAACAAATACGAATATCATTAATTAAGCAAAGCACACACCAGTGTTTTTGAGAAAATCTGATTTTATCTAAAATTTAATTTGTGATCAAATTGCTGTTAAATTGACATGTTTTTAAAAATATGTCTCTCCTCTGAAAATTCATTTTATAAAGTTAAGAAGTTAATGTTAGATATTTGTAAAAATGATTATGTTGTAGAATCGTTTTGGAACAACAGACTGTTTTCTTCTCCCAATGTATATTGAGTTAATAGCCAACTGTTGGCTTTTTCCAACTTTTTGTTGGACGTTCCTGAGTGCCAAGGGGCGGAATTCGCAAAAAATGTTGCGTTTATTTGATTTTGACTTAGTCTAGAAACTTTTTTGAATGAAATAAAATATAGTAAACATCGCAGTGTAAAATTCCGTGCGTATTTTCATTTTTCATGAAAACTTCTGGGCCCGATTTATCGAAACATCAAATGTTCGTCGTTGAAAATGTTCGTCGTTGAAAAAGTAAATGTTCGTCGTTGAAAAACAAATGTTCGTCGTTGAAAAACAAATGTTCGTCGTTGAAAGTTCGTCGTTGAAATTGTTCGTCGTTGAAAAATTTTTCAACGACGAGCTTTGGTTTTTTAGAACATTATTATGTTCTAAAAGACAAAAGCTCGTCGTTGAAAAATTTTCAACGATGAACATTTCAACGGAGCTCAAGACATCCGTTGAAATGTTCGCCGTTGAAAATTTTTCAACAACGAACATTTGTTTTTCAACGACGAACATTTGTTTTTCAACGACGAACATTTGTTTTTCAACGACGAACATTTGTTTTTTCAACGACGAACATTTTCAACGACGAACATTTTCAACGACGAACATTTGATTTTTCAACGACGAACATTTGTTTTTCAACGACGAACATTTGTCCTATAATTACGTGTTATGTTCGTCGTTGAAAATGTTTCGATCAATCCAAAATTTTCAACGACGAACATTTTCAACGACGAACATTTTCAACGACGAACATTTTCAACGACGAACATTTTGCTTCGATAAATCGGGCCCTGGTCAGCGACTAAGTTGAGCGAGCACCTTCTGTGAATCTTATTTAATGAGCACAGTTTGATTTTTGCGGTGAACAGTAATGTTATAATGAATAATATATGTACATGCTTTGTGCCACATTGACAGTAATTAATTTTTAAATTAAATATTTGTTATCTTTATCTTCTGTGTCGATTCAAAGTTTTTTCGTCATGTTTTGTTCTGATTGAGGTAAACGTTATTTCATATCGGAGTCTTCATCATCACCATCGCGCTTGATAGTGTTGTGTTTCTGTGCCATTCATTACGCGGGAGTGTTGTGTTTCTGTGCCATTCATTACGCGGGAGTGCGGGCATGTTGCTTTTTTGGAAGTTTTTTGGCTGCGTGGGGGGGGCTACCCATTTCAAAAATCGAAGTTCTCCAATTTTGCTCATTTTCACATATGTCATAATATATATACTCCCCCAAGCCCCAAGGCACTACCTCAGATAAGGACAATTAAGAGGTTTACTGAGTTTGTCAGTGTATTTACATAGGCTATAGTGCGCAAAAAAGCCAATAAATAGCCGTTAGTTGGCATTATTAGGATTATCGATATCTATTTTCAAATCTAAAATTGGGTTTGTTGAACGCGTTGACCTTGAGACTGCGCATTGAATTGTATCGTAGGTGACTCCCAGCGAATGACTTGCGTTTAGTAGGATCTCGGTATTAGACTAATGTGAACAGCCTATGATCAGTGTTTGGATATTATAATATAATATTCACCCTCTATAATTCGCTTCACCCTATTGGGGGGTCGTGTATCAAAAGTGGTAAGGCAATGTTCAGTGAGACTGGTTACGGACGGTTCATGTTTCACAGTCAGTTTACACACTCATCAAAACTTGCTTCAGCTTGTGCGGGTGCGATCTTTTTTAAGTTTTTGGATTCATTCATTTGAATATTTTTGCGTTTACTTTAGCTAAAATTCAATGCTGTGCAAGTTTTCGGTCATCCGAAGTCTTTATAGCGGCGGTTGTCAGTTGAAAATTTGTGGATCTTGTGAAGAGTTGGGTAATTGGGATCCGCAGAAAGCTGTCAGCTTAACGTGCGCAAATTTAAATATAGACGGCTACTATCCTCAAAATGAGCCCACTTTTTGGAGCGTTACTGTAAAATTTAGAGAACAACTTGGAGAGGTGGAGTATAAATTTCTGGCTGTTTTCCCTGGCGACCATTTGGAGTGGGAAGGATGCGGAGCAGAACATAATCGTAAACTGGATTTAACGGATTTAGCAGATTCAGCTGCGCCGACAACGCATGATGTAAAATTAATTGCGCCGAGCCACTGGCGAGAATCTTGGGGTCTGTCGAATGAGTTTCAGCACACGACTCAATTTTATTTTCATGTCGCCGGCCGACACGAAATTCATTTATCAAAGATTCTTGAGAATTTGTGGATTGGCTCCTGTCCTCGCCAATTCAAGCATCTGGTGCTACTTAAGGGGCTAAAAATTACAGTCATTTTTAATCTACAACTGGAGTCAGATGTCGAACAGAATTGCTTCGATGTTTTGCCCTATCGACGAACGGCCAATTTAAGCTTAATTGATGATATCATTGCTTTATTTTCGTCGAATAATTTCGTTTATGTTTGGCTTCCCACGGCCGATATGTCGACCCAAGGGCGAATTCGTATGATCCCTCAGGCCGTATTTATACTGTATGGGCTGATTAAATCTGGTCACACAGTGTATGTTCATTGTAATGCCGGTGTTGGTCGATCGAGTGCAGTGGTTTGTGGATATTTATTGTATATTCTTGCGATGCCTTTTGCCGAAATGCAACATTTTGTGGTTTCTAAAAGACCCGCGGTTTTTATCGATGAAGTTGCACTGAGACAGGCGGAATCGGATTTTAAGAACAAGTATCAGAAAGCAATCGAGTGATTGTAAAATTTCAGATCTTTCCGTTTGGTTGTTTAATTTTCCATCCCACACGAAGACTTTAATCTGAGAATGATATCAGTGAAGCATCAAAAACCTTGAAAGAGGAAACAACCTTAATAATACTAAAGCTATAAACTGAATTAACTTATGCTTTCACCCGCGAAAGTAGAAAATCTGACAGGAACTTTTAAAAATTTAGATCGAGGTCTCAGTTCTTCTTAGTTTTTGGGACAGGTATGGTCGGCTTTGTTGAATGGCTCAGTAAGCGCAACCAGGGGCCTTATCTAAAAAATAACACAGCACAAAATGAAAAAATCGCCAGTAGGCCACAACGGGTTGCCGACCGGTAAGGGACCCTCTATTCTAGGCAGAAGACCCTTTATTCTACGCAGAGGACACTCTATTCTAGGCAGACGACCCTCTATTCTAGGTAGAGGACCCTCTATTCTAGGCAGAGGACCCTCTATTCTAGGTAGAGGACCCTCTATTTTTAGCAGAAAACCCTCTAAAGGCAGAGAACCTAACCTAGTGTTCTAGGCAGAAAATCATCCATTCTCGGAAAAGAACCCTGTAGTCTAAGCGGAAGACCCTCTATTCTAGGCGGAGAACCCTCTATTCTAGTCAGAGGACCCTCTATTCTAGTCAGAGGACTCTCTATTCTAAGCAGAGGACCCTCCATTCTAGGCAGAGGACCCTCCATTATAGGCAAAAGATTGTGAACACAACCTGATATTTATGTTCAGGGACCCAAATAAACCACATAAACTCCAAAATTTCAATTTCGAAAATTTGAACTTTTAGGAGGGGGTAGCCTGCGTGGGTCCTAGGGGGTCCAGGAGGGTCCTAGGCAAAAACGAACCTTGAATTCCTGTTCAGGGGCTCAAATTACCCCTAAAAACACCAAAATCTCAATTTCGAAAATTTGACCCCTGAGGGCCCCTAGGGGGGGGGGTATACTGAGGGCCCCGTAGGGCCGTAGGGGGATCCAGCAAGGTCTAGGCAAAAATAAACCTTGGATTAGTGTTCAGGGGCTCAAATTACTCCTAAAAACACTAAAATCTCAATTTCGAAAATTTGACCTCTGAGGGCCCCCTAAGGGGGGGTACCCTGGGGGGGGGGGTCATAGAGGGTCCAGGGGGGTCCTGGGTAAAAAATAACCCCAAATTCGTGTTCAGGGGCCCAAACTACCCCCACAGACAAATTTTTGTCCAAATCCCTGACAAAAAATTTTTCAAGTTCACAAGGGTCCCCCCTTGTGTTTCACCTTTTTGGGGGGTCACGTGACCCCGCCCCCCGTGGGGTCAGGGGGTCACCAAGGTGGGGGGCACAACTACTCATAGGGTGGGTCCCCCCACCAAAGTTTGGGACCAATCCCCCCAGTAACTCCAGAGAAAAACGAGTAACAAACTTTTGCTAACAGGAAAAAAAAACAACATCATCATCATCATCAACAACAAAAACAGGAATATGAATACAATGGGTTGCACCCCTGCTTCGCTGGGGGTCGGCAACCCAAATAGCCGGCTGAAATTTCGCTCTACATGTCTTACATACAGTATCTCGGTGTGTGCCAAGTTTCAGTAAATTGCGTTTAACTGCCACTGCGTTATTGACGAAATAAAGTTAAATCTAATCCGTTAAATCCTATTTGGATAAGGCCCCAGGACAAATATTTTTAAGTGTGACTAACCTCACCTGAACATTTTTTGTATTGTGTTGTACTTCGCTTAGTATATGTATTAGTCTTTTGTCATGAGCAAACCAGTATGAAATTGTGCACTGTTTGCTTAGTCTATTTTTGGTTTGGTTCTTTAATTTTTGTACACACTACTGTTTATATCAGCTATGTCTGAACTAGACTACAATATTTTGACATTTTTGGACCGATTTGCGTTTATTTGATTAAAAAATGTATGTTACGTGTTTATCTATTTTGTAGGGTTAGACCGAGCCGGGAATTTCGGTGCCGAGCCGAGCCGGCCGGCTCGGCATGCCGGGCCGAGCCGAGCCGGCCGGCTATGGGTAATTTTGGGTTTTATCAAAATTTAATCGTGCGCTCCGGGAATCAATGTTTTGGGGCACAAGTTTTTTAAGTGACAAATTTTTAACTTTCGTCAAGAAGCAAGGAAGAATTAGAGCTTTTATTTGATACTCATGCAGTTGGAGGGGATGGGGGAGGCTCCTTCCTAAATTCAGAGACAGCCGAGGGATTCGGCCCGTTAGTGGTGAAAACGCGAAGACAATTAATCCACAGATGGCAGGGGTCTGGGGGCGGCAGCCCCCAGGAAAAAATGGAGATTTTTGAAATTGTTAGGCAGAATTTAGTCAACTGGAGACGTATCAGAAATATTTCCCGACAAGAAAAGTAAAACAAAAGATGGGAACATCATAGACAGTATATTACACAAATAAGTTCAGCAGAATGTACTCTTGCAGGCATGCATTGGCTTTGATAAATGATAATATCAACGAATAGTAAGCCACAAAGTTGCAGGGGTCTAGGGGCGGCAGCCCCCAGAAGAAAATGAGATTTTTTTGAATTTCAGGCCAAATTTGGTCAATTGGAGACCTATCAGAAATTTTTGCGGCCGGGCGATAAAAACTATACGGGGGACCCTTGTAGACAATTTTTTCAGGTTCGACCAAAAGAGAGGTCGCCCTCCACCCCCCCCCCCCCCAACTATGCGCTTGACAGTGCAGGACCTATATAACACGGCAGGGGGGTACTCTAAATGTTTGCTACTTTTGGTGGCAAACTGCAAATTGTGCAAAAATTCAACAAAAATTCATCAATTTTTATATCGATAGCTACACAATGACGTAGACAAAAGGATGAAACTTGAAAGTACAGGAAAACCAGTAAATCTGAATTTTCTGTAGAATTAGCCAGTATATAGCATTTTTTCAGATAAAATTCAGAGTCTCTGAATTCTGGGTGAAATTATCAGAACGTTGCCTGAATTATTCTGAAAATTATCTGAAATTCCTCTGAAAGTCAGTATATAAAAGGCTGGAAATTGTAAAACAACATCTGAAAAATGTGTAACTGAAAAAATTTTACAGAAAATTCAGATTCCTGTGAAGGGCCTGATTTATTTTGACGTCCATTTTCGTCACGAAGCCGGCTTTTACCAACAATATGAGTAAATGTATTTATACGTTAAATTTTTTCACTTTTACTATATCTGAAGAACCATGGAATATAGCTTATTTTCCCACCGCTTTTTCAGGTATATATTTTGTGCAAAGGGCGCCAGAGTGAAAAATTGAAAATTTACTAAACTTTTGAATATCGCAATGCGGACAGCAAATTTATTAAAAATGCCGTTTTTGCAATGATATAAATGTAACACAAAACAGTATATTAGGCAAACAAATTGCGCCTAATACATACATATTCTTACATGAAGTAATTCCAATAAAAAACGGGGTAGGGCGGCCGCACTGATATACCGGATATGCCCCCCGAGATATACCGGTATGAGAGAGCGGTTTATTAACGAAAAAACACAAAAACCATATATACAGCTCTAGCTTTTTGGATTCTGGGAAGAGTTTTACGACTTTCGAAAGTTAGTTCTTGAAAATTCACGACTGTCTCAGCTCTCGGCCTGGCTCGGCAAAATTGCCGAGCCAAAGGCAATTTGCCGAGCCGAGCCAAGCCGGCCGGCTCGGCAGCCGAGCCGAGCCGAGCCGAGCCAGCGGTCTATCCCTACTATTTTGTCTGATGTGCATTGTATTGATGACTAATTTTGTGCTGCTTGCGCCAAATTTTCTGTGTTTTATAGTTTGTAGAGATCACGTTTTCATAAAACCATATTGTGGCATGCTTTCTGCATTGATAATAAAATATTGCATTCAGCATGTTTTTGTGTACAAAGCATTCGAAATAAAACGTTACAGTTCGTTTTTGAAAGTTTTGGCAATAACTTTGAAACATAAAAGTAATTTTAGCTTTACAACCTGAGTACATGTATAACCGCATGTAATAGCCTGAATAGCCTCAGTTAATGAGTATTTCGCTGTCATTTTGCGTACAGTTTAAGATATTAGGTTGCGCGATTTTCTAAATGTGAACGTTAGGGGTCGCGGTACAGGTATGTCTTCGCATACGTGTACATGGGGTCTCAATCTAGAGTGGGGCTTGTCACTGACTTTTTGAAAAAGCAGGGAGGCTTGTCTCGACGTTTCGGGGGATTAAACGGGCAACACAAAATTTGCACCTAAAAATGGGTAATTTTTTACGAAATTAACGTTTTTTAGCGATATTTCGCGTTTTAACTTATTTTCGAAGAATTTTACGGCGATTCGGGGGAATTTTTGAGTTTTCCGGCACTTTTTTCAGCACCAAAGTGGGGGATTGTCCCGTTGGGTCAAATCTACGGGGGGGGGGCTGTCCCGGTATCGTAATTCTGGCGGAGGGTTGCCCAGCCATGTAAATCTTTGTAGGTATTATATATACCTATGGTTTAGAAGGTCACTTGTATATAAGACTACATAGTAATATGTAAGCAGATGATTGTTGAATTTGCCGATGGGTCGGCGACTGCTTTTGCGTTGAGTAAACAGTCGGTTACGCTGCGTACGGTCCTAACGGTCCAATCACGCTGCAGCTTAGTGGCAGCGATATATTGGAGTGAGCGATTGACAATGAAGAGTGGGTAAGCGCGCTTCCGTATGGGTAAGGCGACGCTGTTGGATACGAGATGTCCATCGGATAAGGTGAGGTGTCAGTCGACAGCCATCTGCCATTATGTCTTGTCCGGTTCATTTGTCCCTATGGAGACAGTGACTGAAACAAGGACGAGTTTCAGCCAGCGTATTGTGTATAGCAGGCAAATTCATTGACACTAAAATTTTGCGTACGAACTCTACTTTATCCCAACTATTTTCACACAACAATTGTCACTTTTGGTCATGTGATATTTTCAGAATCACGTAGGAACAGAACGACAGGAACAAGCATACGAACGAGTATGAGCAGGGCGCACACCCTCAGGCATACATACATGTGATAGGAAGATAGGGGGGAATCACCTTCCAAAACTGAGGGTATACATAATACAGGGTCTCAGTAGGGCTTGTTCAGGTTTTTCCAAAATTTTAGAAGAGCCTTAGAAAGAGATTTGAAAGACTTTAAACACTCACAAAAATGCAATTTTTTCAATTTTTGCCTCAAAATGTAAATTTTTTGCAACGGTGCAGCTTTTTTCAAGGCGGGGCTTGTGCCGATGGTTCAAATATCAGGGTGGCTTGGGGCCTGGCTGTATTTTTGGTTGATGAGGCAGGATTATCAGGGTTTCCCAAATTTGGCCAAAAAGTTAGGGGCGACAGACCAATTAATCCAGTTCTTGAGGTAGGTATGTAATCATATAACTGGCAACTGGCCTGGCCCTACATTCTCTGTTTTTCATATACCTACGTATATATATGTTTTCAGTTACCTGAATGTTGTCAACACCACTTCGACTGCGTTTAGTCAGGCGAATTTTGGTCTCCCGATGTTGCGTTGCTGCGTCAACTAGCGCACAACAGACTGACGCCAGCGTGGTCTGTGAGCAGTTGCGTGATCGTGGCGTTATTAGCGCCACCTTTCCAGACACCTTACTGAAAGACTTTCAACCACTAAAGGAATACAACCGTCCTATCTATGCAGGATTTGATCCAACTTCTGATAGTTTGCACGTGGGACATTTGGCAGTAATTATTGGTTGGTTTTCAGGCTGAGTATTTTTTCAACATGAAAGACAGGAGTAGTAGGGAATTTTTCTACTACTGACAGGCCATAGACCAAACTGCAGTAGAGCTTTAGAAGTTGAAGAATGTCACAGAGATAGAATTTAAGTTCGTTTTTTCACGTCCAGAAAGTGTTCGAGCACTGCCTGGTAAACACATGCACCTCTTCTTTGTGTTGAGTTAGGCTGCGAGCACAGATGTACATGGGGGGTCTGGGGGGGGGGGCCAACCCCCCCCCCAGATTTGAAATTCCGGGACAAGCCCCCCCCTCAGATTTGACCAGTCGGGACAAGCCCAAGCCCCCCTCTCCGAAACCCCAAAATCGCTTCAGATCGCCGTCAAATGCTTCAAAAATGACCAAAAAAACAAAAAAAATCGCTAAAAATATCGGAATTTCGCAAAAATTTCCCATTTTTAGGCAAAAATTGGAAATTTTCGCGTTTTTGGGACAAAATATCGGAACAAGCCCCCCCTAAAATGTCGAAAATTTCGAGACAAGCCCCCCCCAAACCGAGACCCCGTGTACATGGATGGCTGCGAGTAGTACATAACTCCAAAATAAGGGTATTCCGAAACTACTCAAGATCATAATTACTTTGTGTATGCATTCAACTGACTCGCTTTAAAGTTTGACTGTAGAGGTTTGTAAACTGGGAATGTACCTGACGTGTTAAATTAATAGTAATCCGTGTTGTTCAGGTCTGTTGCGCTTTTGGCTTCATGGTTTCAACATCATCGTCCTGATTGGCGGAGCTACAGCACTTCTGGGCGATCCGTCCGGCACAGGCGCTAGATCTCAGCGGAAACTGTTGACGCAAGGTTAGATTTTATTAGACCACCACTGTGGCATTGGCTTGGAAGTCAGGAGTTACAGTTCAATTATTAATATCAGTATAACAGTATAAATTATGTGCGTAATGTTTTTAATAAAAAGAGGGCTATTGGTTACATTAAATTTTTAGTTTCGTCCAGGTGCCCTCACGCTCACGGTCACTTGTTTCTCGCAAATTCACTGTTTCTCGCAAAAGCTAAATAAGGAAAGCGATTGATTTTTGTTATGGAACTTGGCAGTACTGGTTTAGTGGTTTACACTTTACGCTATAAAAACTTTGCTTCAGATGCTGCGAAAACGAACAGTTACGCCTTGGCTGCTCAGTTGGATCAAATTTTCAAGAATTTCGCCACCCAGTTTAAGCCCACTCATTCAGGTTAAACATTTTTGTTTCTGGTGTATTCTTTGCTAGTGGTTTTTTCAACTTTTTTCACAAATTTCAACATGTGAAACTGTGAAATATCATTGTGCTTGTTGACATAGTAGTCGGGCTCACTTATTTCGTGTTGACCTCATCCCATATCTTGAAGGAAAACTGCAGTCCAATAAGAGTGCTGACGTTGAAGTCGCTTCTAGTTTGCAGTCAGTGGTTTTTGGTTCCAAAAGTTTAGGCCACGAATAGATCTGAATTCTGAAAAAAATTTGGCCGTCGCACAAAAACTTAGTCTGTGGCCTAAAAAACCTACCCCTGTTACCTGTCTTTGTATCCTCAAACCGTCTGAGCCGATCTTATTGCGCTTCAATATCACTATGTTAGTAGATTACTAGCCATTTTGGTTGCTTTTTAAGCTCGACATCCAGTTTTTTTGGCCAAAACGTTAGTATTGGCGAAAATTTTTGAGTTTGCTAAAGCTTTTTTGGTAGTTTTCGCCAATTTGCTAAAATAAATTCGTTAGAAATAGTTTCTGGTAACTTCGAATTCAAGTTGATGTGAATTGAAGCTAAATAAACGCTTTAAAAACGTGGCTAAAAAATTATTAGAGCCTTTAGCCAATTTGACGCAGCATGTCATCCAATTGTTTTTTCAGCATCCCACATAACACGCAAACTGCAACCGGTGAAAATTATGAACAATGTTCTCTGGTACCAAAACTTGAATGTGATTTCCTTCATGGCTGGAATGGGTCATCTGTTTCGATTGCGGCATATGATGCAAAAAGACGCGGTGCAATTGCGATTATCCGCAGAAGGTATGTAATTGCCCCACTGAAGTGTAAATCTAGTCTAATAAAGTCTGGTGTATACTAGACGTTGCTAAAACCTAAGGTCCGGTTCATACTCGTCTTTGTCCTTGTCCCTATCGTTTTGTTCTTAAGCGATTCCAAAAAAACTACCTGGCCAACTGAGTTAACTTTACGTATGAGTAAAGTATGCGTCACGTGCAGATCGAACGCAAAAAATTAGCCAGAACGCTTGTGTCAATTCTTCACAGCAGCTGACCAAAATTTGTCCTTGTCCCTGTCCTTGTGTCCTTAAGGACAAGTATGAACCGGGCTTAAGACAAAACAGGTTTCGTGACTACTCGCTGTACTCTTGATGGCTGTAATTTGGTCTTTTAGTAATGACATAACGTGTTCGTTTTTGTCTCAGGGCCAGCAGTTTTTGGTCAGATGTAGTGACATTAACTGAACAGTAGTAGTGAATAACGAAATCTCACAGACATGGTGGACAAATAGATAAGGGTATTTTTGAGAAAAATGTTTTCCCTTCATTCATCAACCCAGAGGCACAGAGAGTCATCTCTGGATAAAAATACACGCTGGTTGGCGTATTTTTAAGCCAACGCGTTTGACGTATAATCTAGCTACGCATGGCGCTTATTTTCTGGGAAGAGTATTATAAATTGTTTCCGTTCTCTTGTCATTAAAAAATGAAAAAGATTGTGGTACTCATAAATCAGAGCTGTACATTAGCATGATTTATTACAGTGGATTTACTATAATTGTTTTTAACTGAGGACCATTTTTTTTATATGAATATTGTTTGTTTCAGGGGGTGGAATGAGTTTCTCGGAGTTTTCTTATCAACTGTTCCAGGCTTATGATTGGCTCCAGTTGTATGAACGCGAGGGATGCTTGCTGCAGCTCGGGGGAACGGATCAAGTCGGCAATATTCACTCTGGTATAACCATAATCAACCTCTTGCATCTAGATGTTAGATATTCGTTGGGTTATTTTGGAACTGTATAAAGTCGTTAGGTTGACTTCCGAGCACTCAATACACTAGACAAACAAAAGCTATGTTATTTTCGGAGAAATGATACTCATCAGTCCAGGGTTTTTTTTTCAAAATCGGCAGTGTGTAAATGTTGTGTAAATTAAAAATTTGCTGTGTAAATTAAGGGTATGTTGTGTAAATCTGTAAAAGTGTGTCTTTTAGCATTTTTTAGGTAAAAATTGACCGTTTTTTTCACGTTAAAAGTAATATTTCGACTTTGAGACTCTAACTACATTATACGAAATAATTAAAAAATTTTGCGTTTTTGACAGTTCAGTAACCGACACGCGAGGGCAAGCCCCCCTAAAATTTCGGAAAATCTGAAACAAGACCTAACCCCCAGGCCGAGACCCCGTGTACATGCATGGTATACACAGATAGAGAGTTGTTCTATTAGCCAGATCCTACTCATTTTTTTAAATTCCGGGTGTAAAAGTTTTACAGTAGTTTGAAGTAGGACAAGAAATCGCACAGAGAGGCTCAGCATGGCTGATTTTTCACTGTCAACTTTCAAGTGCATAAAAACGAATGCTAAAATAAAAAAATCATAAGCCGTTGAAGAGCAGAAACTGAAGATTTTTTGTTTTGTTGTCAAAAATTAGACTTAGTTTTGTTAGGACAAAGAGGTCACAGGCAGCAATCGCCACTTCGCGAATTTTTGTAATTTTTACAACCAAAATAGGCCGTTTCATCAGCTTTTGGGGAGAAATGGGGCTGTGTAAATCAGTGTGTACTTTTATTTTTTGCTGTGTAAATTAGGCGGCCGATGTGTAAATACACCCTATTTTACACAAAAAAAACCCTGCTCATCACTCAATTTATACAGAAAGTATAGGCTTGATTTTTCAAGTAATCAAGACAAACTTTTTACACATCATTATTGATTTGGCATTAGTTATTTGTAAGAGAGAGACGAGCTACATTTTATTTTTTATTCAAAAGGACCCACATTTTGGCACTACATTAGGGTAACTCACTGTAAGCTTATTTTGCGCGCGGTACCACCCTGCCCGCACGGTTTTTCTTTTGCTCAAATTTGTGCTCATTTGAGCATTCGAGAAGAAAAATGAGCATTGAAAATAAAAATGAGCATCAAATGAGCATTGCTGCTATTGACCAAAACCGTCATCAGGAGTAAAACTTGAGAAAAATCATATACACACGCCCCGATCTTGTCGAAATTTGCGATTTCCGAAACCAAAACAAAAGCAAAAAAAAAAAACTGTTATAATATCAAGACATGAGCGTCTGCCAGGCGAGGGCGTATATACCCGTGGGAGGAGGGAGGGAATGGAGAGAGCTCCCGCTCCAAATTTTTTTCCCAGAGACTAAATTTTTACACAAGCAAGGGTACCCCCCTCCTTTGGTGTTTATTTATTGGCCAAAAATTTATTATTTCTTGCCCTTGTTCTGATACGTCTCCAATTTACCAAATTGGCCAACAAATACAAAATTTCTAAATTTTTTTCCTGGGGGCTGCCGCTTCCAGACCCCTGCGACTCTGTCTGCTTATATGTATACACTATGCCCTGTTATTTCTTTCATCAAAGCCAATGATGCAAGTGCCAAGTATAGATGAGTTCATAATGCTGCATTTGCACGTCTACTAAAAGAGTACCTATCTGGGTATGTGTATGTCTGATGTGAAGCTCCCGTCTTTTGTTTTAATTTTTTTGTCGGAAATAGCGTTTGATACGTCTCACCAAACTCGGTCTAAAAATTAAAAATCTTGGTGCAAGCTCCCCTGCTTGGTGCTGAAGAAAGGTGCACGAAGACTGATTGCCTAAAATCGCTGTGAAATGCTTTAAAAATGTTCAAAAAGCTAAAAAATCACAAAAGGGACCCAAAGTTTTTAGAAAAATTCAGAATTTTAGGCTAAATTTGGCAATTTTTTGTTTTAATCAGTTCAAGCGCCCCTAAAACTTCGAAAATCCGAGACAAGCCCCCTCAGACCAAGACCCCGTGTACATGTATGCATGCAACAGTGCAAACTTTCAAAAACGATAAAAAATTTTGAGCATTCGAACTTGAAAATGAGCATCGAATTTTAAAAATGAGCATAAATTGAGCATCGGCCGTATTTGAAAAAAAACCCGTGCCCAAGTCAAAACGAAGGTTAGGCAAGGTGTCATGTTAGATTTATACAGCGTGCAGAATTGTGACCCTTTGCCTCCGTATTAATTTTTTACCAGCGTATGCATTTTAGGTCATGATGTGATTGCTAGAAGATCATCAAAAACAAGCGTACGGACTTTGCGTTCCCCTGCTGACAACCGAAACAGGGGAAAAGCTGGGCAAATAGAAGGAAATGCGATCTGGTTGGATGCACGTCAAACGTCCCCCATTTGAACTGTACCAATACTTCATACGAATTCATGATTTTGATGTGCAAAAACTTTTGCTGATGTTTACCTTTTTTCGAATCGCAATTGATGTTATGATGCAGAAGCATTGGAAAAAGCCAGAAGAACGACATGCTCAACAGAAGTTAGCTGAACAGGTTGTTCGTGCGGAGTGTATCCGCCTTTTTTAAGAATTTAGGTTATGATTTTATTTTATTTTTTAATTTTTCCGTTCGTGTTTTTGTTGTATTGTTCGCAAAGCCGAGTGCTACTTGCTAGCTTTGGTTGTTGCAGTTTTCTTCAAGTTTGTAATTCACAAAAATATGTAATACGCCCTCCTTCTTTTTACGATCCTAAATCAGTTGATTTTTTCATGTTACGCTACTCAAGAGGTACTCTTCTCGTTTTGAACTACCACCTTGTTTCATGCTTACACGGACCTAAGGCTTAGACGTTGGGTGTCTTGCATTGAGGGGAGTCCCATGATTTCTGTACATCAATGGAGCTCGTCCATCACTATTTTCCTGTCCTTTCGTTATGAAACTTACGCGGCATCCCCTTCGTTTAAAGAGTATCTGCTAACTTCTCGCTCGGAACGGTGAAAAAGCACTTGCCGTGTAGCCTGTTACTTTTGTGGGCCACTTTTATGTGCTTTTGGTAAATAAATGGAGATATATATATATATACTGAAAACAAAGATAATGCTCTTGATCTTAGGTGACTCTCCTGGTTCATGATAAACATTGGTCTAGAAATGCCAAAGCCGCCACTGCGGCACTATACGAGCAGTCAGGCAAAAGTTTCGCACTTATCGCATCATTTGAAAGCGTATTCCAGTCTGTACCAAAAAGCGACCTGATTCAACACAGAACTGACCGTAAATTGACAGATAAAATAAATTATTTTTAAGAAACTTTGTAATAAAGAATAAAAGTGTAATCCCGAATGGAGGCTTCTCTCTGAATCATCAACGGTGCTCTGAATTTAAAGACGTTTTGGTTTATCGTGAATAGGTGTTGCCAAGCGGATACACTTTGGTGTTAGTTAGCTGGAAGCAACTTAATCTCGTAAATTGGACGTCTTTGAATAAGACTTTAATTTGACTTTTCTTGATGTTTGTTGGTAAAATTCTATCATGAATTTTTTTGATGTTTTCTTTAAATTTATACTCGAATATTAAAATAGTGTGTTAATTAGTTTGTTTCTTGCTACGTCATATGGGTAAATATTATAATTTACTTCCAATATTGGCTAACTTTATTGACTAAGAGGTGTGTCGACATTGTATAATAAATTGTAACATTTTGTAATAACTGAAAGTTGATGAAGGCAAATCCGTCCTAGTTCTCGAGACGTGCGCC
>JASANF010014004.1:0-26158 GCA_030248245.1 Trissonchulus sp. WLG1_4
TTAATACCCATTGCCCCACAGATTGCCCCCCAAGAGTGTTCCCAAAGGGGACTCGGGACCCTTTTGCACTTTGGGGTCAAAAATTTTTTTCGAGTTTATTCTCAAAAATTTGTCTCTAGGGGTAGTTTGGTGTCCTGAACACGAATCTGGGATTTATTGTTGCCTATACCCACTCTGGACACCCATGGCCCCGAGGGTGCCACCTAGGGGGTCAAAATGGGTCAATTTTTTCGAATTTGAAATTTTGATGTCCATTGGGGTAATTTGACCCCCTGAACACGAATCCGAGGTTAATTTTTGTCTGTGACTCTCGTGGACTCTCCTACGACCCCCTCCTAGGGTACCCCCCACAACGGATCCAAGGGGTCCAGTTTTGAAAATTCGGATTTTGATGTTCATAGGCGTAATTTGACTCCCTGAACACGACTCTGAGGTCTATTTTTGTCTATGACGCTCGTTGACTTCCCTGCGACCCCACCACCTCCCTCAGGGTACCCCCTCCCCGACACGTGTCCAAGGGGTAAACTTTCAAAACTTGAATTTTGATGTCCCTGATTACGAATCCGTGGTTTGTTTTTGTCTAGAACCTACCTGGATTACAACGCCCCCCGAACGGGAATCCAAGGGGTCAAATTTTACATAGGTATTGTATATACATGTACACATGTACACTTACGTACATATGTATATACTACATTGGTCCGCTTCAGGCAGTGAAGCCGTCATAGCTATATGTAGTTATATGTTCTGTGCTTCGTTTCCACTACAGCGGAAAAAGAGAGTGGACTAGTAAAGAAAAATGCCCTTGTCGGGCGGCTCCTCGGGTAGAATAGGTTACTGTCTGTCTAAAGCGGAAAAATACTTAGGCTGAGCTTGTAAAAGCATTGGTACACGACTTTATTAACGAGAATATGCAATTCGTGTGAGCTCGTCAAAGTAGGTGGACTAGGTATACCTGTTGAGAATAGGAATATGATCTTCGTAGGGCAGACACTGTTTTCCGCACCCTATTCGCGCGAACTTACAGCCCGTTCTGGGTTTGTTTCAACTGTATTTTCTTATTATTATTATCGTTGTAAAGTATATATGCTTGATAAAAAGGTTCTGTGAGATAACTGCAGAACTTATCCAGATCCTTAACTGATCATTTGATCGAAATATATGTATATGTACTTAGTAAGCATCTTACTTCATTCGACTTACTTCATTCGATCATATTTAAATTATGCATATTGTGTTAAATGTGTGTAAGCTACAGTAGAACAAATCCATAATCTGAGAGTCCATAATCGAAAAACAAGATCTTACAAGAAACTGCGACCTAAATTGACCCATTTATGGCGTGCAAAGTATTATAGTATATATTATATTATAGTATATTATATATATATTATATATATTATATATATATATAAAGATGCAAAAATAGAAAACTAAGCGTAAGCCTTAGACTAGACTGAGTCTAAATGTAAACCTAAGCCTAATGTGTTGTGATTTTGCATTCAAAAAGTTGTCACGTCCTAAAATCATAGCAGTTACAGGGGTCTGCGAGCGGCACTTGTTGTAAAAAACAGAGTAGTTGCAGGGGTCTAGAGGCGGCAGCCCCAGCAGCTGGAGCTTTTTTGGAATTTTAAATTATATTTGCATTGCAAAAGCAGTTCTAGGCAGCACTTGTAAAACAGAGTGGTTGCAGAGGGGTCTGGGGGCGGCAGCCCCCAGAAGCTAGAGGCTCAAAGTCTGGGACCGCCAGTGCCTGGAGCTTTTTTGGAATTTTTAAATAAAATTTGCATGGAAAAAGCAATTCTAAGCAGCACTTGTCGATCACTGTTGAGCACTTTTTGGTCGATCTTTGTCCCATAGAGACTGGCACTTTTTGGTTTTGATGCATCCCCTTTGGTCACATAAAAAGTACACAGCCCCTGCTCCTGCTGTGTGGGATAATAGAATGGAGGGCTAGTGACTACTGAGCCACGTGACACTATTATAGGCGTTTGTAAATTGTAGCTGCAAGAAGAAATTTTTTGCAGTTTTAGTTTGTGATTTGAGCACCAAACACAGGAAAATCATCTTAAGTCTACCTCGTGTAAGACTTCGGTCCCTTATCCAGGTTCTGACCGGTCATGGGTTTTTTGCCCGTCATCTGTCTCTCATGGATCCCACTACTTCGGCTTTGTGCCCGCAATGCAGGTTGCATGTCGAAACACCGCAGCACTTCGTTGGAGAATGCATGGCATACAACAGAGTCAGAATGAACGTTTTTGACTCTGTAACCACAGACTTACCCTCAATCGTGCAGAGTAACCTCCTTAAAAAGCTAGTCAAGTATATTGACCTAACGAAGCGTCTACACCCTGACTAGTTTTAACTTAATTAAGGGTATTCCTTCCCAGTTCAGCCATTAGCTATGGCTCATACGTTCAACCCCTGTCATGCCTACACACGGGGTTACCCCTTTCCTACTGCGGCATGAGCAATGGGCCGGCATTTGGCCTAAGCTCTGGCTTGGAATCAGCCGCCGCGCTTAGTATATTATAGTATAGTAAAGTTGAAAATCTTTGTTTTTTGCTTTGTAAATGTAAAAAATGAACTGAGAGCATGTGAAAACCTATAAATAAGTGGTTTTATGCTGAAAAAATACGCGTTTGAATTTTCCCCCCCAACCGAATCTGCACCGTCGAATAAAACCAATTTATTTTACCCTGAAAGGTAGACACCTGGACGGAACCCTCCCCCTTTTGGTGGCTACTTGTTCGACTGTTATTTGCCTTTTTTCGACTACTTTTCGACTGTTATTCGCCTTTTTTCGACTACTTTTCGACTATTTTTCGCCCTTTTTCCGACTATTTTTTGCCTTTTTTCGACTTTTTCGACTACTTTTCGACTGTTTTATGGCTTATTTTCGACTATTTTTACTTTTTGTCGTAAGTTTTTGAACGTCTACTTTTGGGATCAAGTGCAGTTGGGGGGGGGGAATAGTGGACCTATTTTTTGGAGTAGAGCACCTTTTTTTTTTTACCGCCTCTCACAGCCACTGCATTCTTGCTGTAGAATTCAGGCTGTCCTCGCCAGCTCAAGGTACGAGCCCGCGAGGGAACACCAGATGCATACTCAAACAAAAGTAAATAAACAAACATGTGAATGTGAGGGATGTGCGAGTATGCACCTGGTGTCCGAGAGATAAACGCAGTGGGGCGTAAAGCCGCTCTAGCAGCAGTACGGGCCAGCTGCCCTTCCTGCGAGATACCCCTGGGGCTCCAGTAGGAGGTGTAAAGTTTGTGTTAAGGTGTAGTGAGTCGTTGTGTAGTTAATGGTGCGGTCGATTGTTTTTACTTTGATGCTACATAAAGCAGCATCGTGCGTGTATCTCGCAGGTTAGGCATCCCACCGCAATGGCTAAATAAATCTAGTCCGGCCCTCATTGTGCGCTATTGTTTTGTGTCAGACATACACAATATATGAAAAGCAATATATGCCACTAGTCCAGTTGATGTTACACACAGGACACTGCCACAGACTATAACAAGCCCGCACCCATTAGCAAAGTATGTCAATCACCATGCATTATTTGTATAGCTCTCATGCAAACAGGCAACTAGAAAGCAGGCCCCACGTTATGTCTATTTTGTAAATCTTATTACACAGTTTCAAAAGTCTGATACATACAATTACAGGTCCGGCGCAATTATCGCCAATCAAAAAACCAAAGTAGCTTACTTTATATTCTGGTAAAGTTACCAAATACTGATGCTTCATGCCTGTAGAGCCATGTCCAATTACCTGTGTCACGAATATCGCTAGTCGCGACGTCGTTCCGCTTTGCCTAAAACTAGCAAGCCAAAGCGAAAAACCAGCAAAAAACCATGCAAAGGTGAAAAAGTGCAATAATAGGTACATGCAACATTATACCCTACACCACATACTAGAGGGAGGGGAGTGATAATTAAGGGCAAATGGCCATGCTACTGTGCGAAATTTAAATTATATATATACTGCATATTGTACAAAAAAGCAAAAGACACTCACCCACCACGGAAACTGAAATAAAAGCGAAATAACAAGCTTCTAAAACACGTGTTATTGTGCCCCTATGCTGGCCTTCTGCTTACTCTTGGGCCGTATGCAAGACAGGGTTCAGTGCAAGCATGCAATTTCAGGCGAGGGTGAGTTTTGGTTAAGTGCAAGCACCATATCACCAAGCAGTATATCATACATGAGTCCAAAATAGAAATAAAAAACTAAAAATAAAAAAAATAAAAAAATAAGAGCCCTGTAGCTACGGCACAAGAGCGTAACAGGGGGACCAATGAGCATAATTTTTATGGGACTTATATATGTAATGCTCACGTCTGGTAGGCACCAGCTGCCCCCCGAGTAGAGCACCTTGAGGGAAGCATTTTTTGTAATAGAACCCCTCCCCTACCCACAAATTTGAATTTTCTGAGCTATGACCCCTTGAAAATTGCATTTTCAGTGTGTTTAGAAGTGAACGTAGGCCAAAGCTCGAAGCCAAAATTGGCTATAATATTTGTTATTCCGCCTAGAGGCGGAATATTTGGATCCGTATTTTAGCACCAAGAGTAAATAGTCGGTGCTATGAGCCACTCCAGGGACTATGCTTACCATAGGCCTAATATATGACAGTCTTTTTTTTCTGCCAATGGGGACCCGAAAGAACAAACCTAATCTAAAATTGAAACTAAAGTACTGTAATTACATCAGTGCACATGCGACATAATTTTACCTTGAAATTAAATTTTTTACTACGTATGTACCTAGTTTTTCTTGTGAATTTTATTGTTTCCATCCAGACCCCCCTTGGTTGTCTGGAGTTTGAGGGACAGTTATTAAATTGGCCAGCCAGTCAAATAATTATGCAAATTAGCCAGCAGTTATCAGCAAATCCGCGTTCTTACAGTTGTTACGTACATGTTAAGACATCCAATCGGGTATCAGCGGGTGGAGCTTTCACGGGAAATTATGCAAATTAGGTTTTCCATTGTAGTCAGTAGTTCGGCAATCAGTGTGTTGCGTGAGTGGTGCCAGTCTGGACGGCGACAAAATCGAGTAATTCTGAGTAGAAGCAGTGGTATTCTTTAATGTATAGAATGACGTGACAAAGACTACGGACGAAAGGTTGCGAGCTAAACCAGTGCTGTGCTTCTCATTCGAGACGTTCCGATTACCTATCGTTCAACTTGCACTTAATAGTTCTTGTCATTTGACACTACTGCCCTTCTCTAGAACCCCGCTCTAGGTACCTTATACGAAGACGCAACTTCTCCTTTTGAAAAAAATGCGTTCTACAACGTTTCCAGCAGTAAGTAGTAAGTACGTATACTAGCTGGTCAACAGTGGTTAGAAAATTATCGGCTACTTTTTGGAAAGGTTGACTCTATTTTTAATTACATGAATTACCCTCAGTGCAACCTGCAAACGAAAATGCAAACCGTTATACCAAACTTCGTATGTACAGTACAATATGTCAGAGCATCAAACGGAAAAAGGCAAAATAGGTATGAGGACCTCTCGATCAGATAGATACATATTACACTTGAGCTAGTCGCACACGCACTACAACAAATAGGAAGCAGGAAAGAGACCTAACTGCCTAAATGACCTAAAGACCTAAATGCCCGAAATCAAGCTAGTCCTAGTAGGTATCTACATGTGGCAAACTAATTTTAGTTTTACAAAATGAACTAGTCTATGCACAATCCGTCAAACTTTTGCAATCAAAGGGGAAAGCTCTGTTAGGTTTTTGCAAAAACAGTGTACCACGATAAGCCAACGCACTAATTGCCTAGTCTAAACTTGAGTTCGGGCCGAGTTTCAAACCCGGTTTGTTCAACAAATTCTCCTGAAGTTGTCGACAAAAAAACTGCAAGCAATAATTTAACGCCACGACATCGGAATTTGTCCCTTTTAGGGACCTACTTGTTTTTGGATAGTTTTGAGTACGTTATGATGTTTTAAGGCATCGTCTAGGCTTAGCTGGCAGGATTCTCTAGACTAAGCTGGCAAAATTTTTTCTAAAAATTTCGTTTTTTTATTGCCTAAGCCTGAGCCTAAGCCTAAGCCTGAACTTAAGCCCCATACTAAGCCTAAGCCCAAGCCTAAATTAAGCCCAAGTTTGAATTTGGTCAAAAATTGGACGTTTCTGGCGAATTTGGCCCATTTTTCGGCAGGAACCCGGTCAAAGAGCCTTTGTTTTGATACTAAAAAATTGTAAACAATAATCTGACACCATTTAGACACGATTAGAACGGAAAAAACAAGGGCTTCGGAAAAAATTTGCGAAAACGTCCCTCACTGAGGGTTCAGGTTTCGGGGGGTCGTATCTCAGAAAATCCAAAAAATGAAATAGGGGTTCTTGAAGCAAAAATGCGTCCCCCAGGGTGCTCTACTCAAAAAAATAGGTCCACTATTTTCCCTCCAACTGCATTTGACTATTTAACGACTATTTTTTTACTATTTTTCGACTATTTAACGACTGTTTTTGTCTTCTTAACGCCTTTTTAACGACTATTCTTGCGCCGTCTATTTTTCGCCTATTTTTCGTCTAATTAAATAGGCGTTTTTCAGTCGTCAAAAAGGCGTTTTAAAAAGAGTAAAAAGACGCCATTTTCTCAATGTGAATTTTTTAGAATCAAAACAAAGGCTCTTTGACGGGGGGTGCAGGTTCGGCGGGGGGGGGGGGGGAAATTCAAACTCACACTTTTTCAATGTAAAAACACGTTTTTATAGGTTTTCGGACGCGCTGAGTTCATTTTTAGCCCTTTCCAAGCAAAAAAACGTGGATTTAGTGCTTTTCGAAAAAAATCAAATTTTGTCAAAATAAAAAATCATCATTTTTTGACATTCTGGGGCTAATTTTCGAAAATTTTCACCTATACAGTCGTAATATCAGTCTTAAGTTTGATAATCATAACGTAACTTATAATATTATATTTAATTCAGCTTTGGTTCCAAAGTATTCTGCTCATTTATACCAAAAAATGTTAATTTTTCAAAATATTATATAATAGGCGAAATATGTATCGTTAAACTGAGCTCACATATAAATTGTTATTGGTTCTTTTTGCATAGACAATAAATTAATTACATTTTCTGAAGAACAATAGCCATTTTTAGTTAAAAGGAGCAATTTTTAATAATGAAGAATACCATAAAATATACGAATTCAAACTGTGGCGCAAACTTTTTGTAAAAAAACATGAATTTTGGAAAGGACAAATCTTTTTAAACGCTTGTCATAAAAAGATAAGCAACGGATGACTTTCAATACACAAAACATAATGATAGGCAAAACTTGGGTCCACTTAATGCAAAAAACCGCTTGCGATCTGAATTTGTAAACGCCGAGCTATGGCTTTCCAAAAAACACCTAAAAACGCAATTACCCCCTTAAACACGTTTAGAACGGAAAAAGCACGAGTTTCCGAAAAAAACTGCGAAAACTGTCCCTCACTGAGGGTTCAAATTTCGGGGGTCGTATTTCAGGAAATCCAAAAAACGAAATAGGGGTTCTTCATGCAAAAATGCGGCGTGTCTACACGAGGCCGAATCGTCACGAGGCCGAATCGTCGCCAGGCCGAATCGCCATTTTTAAACGTATGCTTAATTTAGGCTTGGGCTTAAGCTTAGGTTCAGGCTTAGGCTTAGACTCAGCCTTAGGTTTAGGTCAGAATAGGAAAATTTCTGATAGCTAAGCCTAAATGTTGCCATAAAATAATAAAGGCGAGGCGATTCGGCCTGGCGACGATTCGGCCTCGTGACGATTCGGCCTTGTGCAACATTTTCGGCCTGGCGACCATATGTACATGGGCGTGGGGGGGGGGGGGGGTTTTCACCCCCCCCCCCCCATAATTCAACCTCACCCCCCCCCCAGACTGCGGGTCGGTGGCTCACGAAAGCATCAGTACAGGTGCTCCCCCCCCCCCCCCCCCCGGTGGGTGGTTCACCCCCCCCCCCCCCCAGAATTGGCCAGCTGCCCACGTATGCTGGCGACGATTCGGCCTCGTGTTATACGACCAAAAATGCTTCCCCCAAGGTGCTCTACTAAAAGAAATAGGTCCACTATTCCCCCCCAACTGCATCTAACCTGATTCTTCATTGAATTTTTTTGAAAAAACAATGAAAGCACAGATGAAACATTGTTCAGTTACGACACTTTTTGGTGCTAAAATGGAAAAACTGTTGAAATATTGTCGAAATTTCGAGTGAAATTTTAGTGAAAAATAAACGAAATTTTGTTAAAATTTTACCAACAATTTTGTTAAACTTGTGACGAAATTTTGTTGAGAAATGAATGAAATTTTGTTGAAATTTTACTGAAAATTTTGTCGAAATTGTGATCAAAGTTTGTTGAAAAATGAATGAACTTTTGTTGAAATTTTACAGAAAAACTTTGTTGAAATTGTGACGAAATTTTGTTGAAAAATGAATGAAATTTTGTTGAAATTTCACTGAAAATTTTGTTGAAATTGTGACAAAAGTTTGTTGAAAAATTATTGAAATTACGTTGAATTTTAGTAGAAATTTCATGGAAAAATAACATAAATTTTTCAAAAAATTGTTGAAAATTTGTTGACATTTTGTTGAAAAATAAATGAAATTTTGTTGAAATTTTACTGAAAATTTTGTTGAAAATGTGACGAAATTTTGTTGAAAATATCGTGAAATTACGTTGAATTTTAGTAGAATTTTCATCGAAATATAACAGAAATGTTGCAAAAAAATTGTTGAAAATTTGTTGAATTTTTGTTGAAAAATAAATGAAATACAAAAGAAAATTTTTTCAAAAATATTTCAACAAAATATCATCAACTTTTCGCCGCATTGGGTTTCCTGTGTTCATTTGATGCAAGCAACTAAAGGCCGATTCACACGCTGCGATTTTACTGCGATTTTGCCGCAGCGTTTTTGTCGCTGCGGCAAAACGCAGCTTGCCGCACGCAAAACGCAATGTCTGAACAGACGCAACGTTTTTAGTGCGGAATGCCTGCGTCTTCATTTTACCGCAGCGTTTTAAGCGCCAGACCGCTATTCAACCAGCGATTTCATTGCGTTTTGATGCTGCGGACGTGTTGGCATAAACAAATTTCGCTGACCAATATGTCATTTTTTGAAACAGTAAAGACGCAAAAAACTGACCTGCGAGACGCAGTAAGGCCGCAAAGCTTGTTCAGACGGTGCGTTTCGATTGCGACACCCTGCGGCTTGCGTTTTGCGTCAAAATCGCAGCGGCAAAAACGCACAGTGTGAATCGGCCTTAAGCCCCAGGCCGATTCACACGCTGCGATTTTACTGCGATTTTGCCGCAACGTTTTTGTCGCTGCGGCAAAACGCAGCTTGCCGCACGCAAAACGCAATGTCTGAACAGACGCAGCGTTTTTAGTGCGGAATGCCTGCGTCTTGATTTTGCCGCAGCGTTTTAAACGGCAGACTGCTATTCGACCTGCGATTTCATTGCGTTTTGATGCTGCGGACGTGTTGGCATAAACAAATTTCGCGGACCAATTTGTCATTTTTTTGAAACAGCAAAGACGCAGCAAACTGACCTGCGAGACGCACTAAGGCCGCAAAGCTTGTTCAGACGGTGCGTTTCGGTTGCGACACCCTGCGGCTTGCGTTTTGCGTCAAAATCGCAGCGGCAAAAACGCACCGTGTGAATCGGCCTTAAACCTTTCCTAGCCCACCTACTAAGCCTGAGCATAAGCACTAAGCCTCAGCCTAAAGGCCGATTCACACGGTGCGGTTTTGCCGCTGCGATTTCGACGCAAAACGCAAGCCGCAGGGTGTCGCAAGTGAAACGCACCGTCTGAACAAACTTTGCGACCTCAGTGCGTCTCGCATGCCAGTTTGCTGCGTCTTTGCTGTTTCAGAAAAATTAGAAATTGCTGAGCGAAAATTGTTTAAACCAACACATCCGTAGCATCAAAATGCAATGAAATCGCAGGTTGAATTGCAGTCTGGCGTTTAAAACGCTGCAGCAAATTCAAGACGCAGGCATTCCGCACTAAAAACGCTGCGTCCGTTCAGACATTGCGTTTTGCGTGCGGCAAGCTGCGTTTTGCCGCAGCGGCAAAAACGCTGCGGCAAAATCGCAGTAAAATAAGGCCGATTCACACGCTGCGATTTTACTGCGATTTTGCCGCAGCGTTTTTAGGCCGATTCACACGCTGCGATTTTACTGCGATTTTGCCGCAGCGTTTTTGTCGCTGCGTCAAAACGCAGCTTGCCGCACGCAAAACGCAATGTCTGAACGGACGCAGCGTTTTCAGTGCGTAATGCCTGCGTCTTGATTTTGCCGCAGCGTTTTAAACGCCAGACTGCTATTCGACCTGCGATTTCATTGCGTTTTGATGCCGCGGACTTGTTGGCATAAACAAATTTCGCGGAGAAATTTGTCATTGAAACAGTAAAGACGCAGGAAACAGGCATGCGAGACGCACTGCGGCCGCAAAGTTTGTTCAGACGGTGCGTTTCACTTGCGACACCCTGCGGCTTGCGTTTTGCGTCAAAATCGCAGCGGCAAAAACGCACCGTGTGAATCGGCCTTAAGGTGGTAGTAACGAATGTGCAGTGTTTTTCAACAGGATAGTATTCAATAATTAATTAACTTTAGAGCATAATTTTTATATCGTTAAAAAGCGCTACTTTTCTTCTACATTTAAGCAAAGTTTTATTGTACAACTGTGAAGATGATTTGTATGGCACGTGTTAAAACTAGACCAATTTGGCGTTTTTGAGCACTTTCAAATCTGGCCACTTTTTGAAGAGTTTTAACAACAAAAACATACAAAAAATTGCACAAATATTCAAAAGTGAATTATCTAGACCCAAAATGCACGATTTCGTAATTTGTCAATTATTAAATGAAATATATGGTTTCAAAGTAAAAACTTTCTATTCACACTCAACTTTCGGGTTCTATATCTGCGCAAAAATATAAGCAATTCGAAAAATTTTAATTTTGGGTCTAGAAAATTTGCAAAAGTTTATTCATGTTCATTTTTGTGTTTATGCGCTGCGCATGCGCTTAGAAAAGTGGCCAAAACTGTTAAATTTCCATTCTCCTGTTGTGTAGTTTGGCTTGTTGGCTTGGCTTGCTCCTAAAAATTTTTCACATGATCCCGCTAACTTCATTGGCCATTTTGTGTCTATGAATCAATTTTTTACAGACTTTATTTTCAAAAAATACAGTTTGAATCAACTAAATTTTTTCAAAAATTTAAAAATCACTGCACATTCGTTACTACCACCTTAAGAAGCATCAGGAATACCTTTACCGCACTAAAAAACTCCAACAAGCTTCATATTTTGAAAAGAAATGCAGCTATAGCCCGGAGTTTGTACTAAACCTTACTTGCGCTGTAACGCTTCAATTAGCCTGGGGCCGTATTCTCAAAATTACCTGCAGGTAAAGTTAGGCTAACTTTACCCACAGGTAAGGTGAAGGTAAAATCGTATTCTCAAAATTTTACCTAAGGGTAAAGTTAAAGTTTAACTGTGGGTAAGGTTAAAGTTTAACTTTACCTGTGGGTAAGGTTAAAGTTAAAAGTTAAACTGCGGGTAAGGTTAAGGGGGCGCTCCGGGAATCGGGGGTTACATCGAAAATTGGCAAAAAAAATGGCAAATGTCAAACTTTACTATGCATATATGTACTATGGCACAAAAGAACACTGGAGGCAAAATTTTAAATCACGTGACCATGTCACGTGACTCCCAGAGCACCAAACGTGAGTGAATTTTCGGCAAACGATAACTCTCCTTATACTTTGCGTATAGTAACACTTTATATACCAAAATGTAGCTTATGTGCTTGTCTAGTTGAACATTATTTTGGTTTTTAACATTTATGTCAGGTTTGGATAAAAAATGTCATTATGTGTTTTCGAAGTCGAACTCTGAGCAATAAAATTCATATAAAAAAATTTCTAAGCTTTATTTTAAAAAACTAAAAAATTGTTCAACTGCGCAAAACCTAAGGCTATAATTGTCCAAAATTTTGTTGAAAAATACCTTACCAGCATTTTATAATCGAATGCCGAAAAATTGGTTTTGTATTCACACAGCCTGTATTTGAGTCTGCTGCTTCTGAAAATGGTTTCTTGTGCGATTTTTTTGCACAGAACGCAATAAAATTGTTTTAATTTTTCATTACGACTAATAAACTCTACGTAACGTCTGTTTGCAAAACCTCAAACAGCGTTGATGCACTGGCTTACTTGCTGAATTTGTGTAAAAGTCGAATAAAATCATGTGCGTGAAGTTGGCAGACACTTTGTCAGTACAAATTCTGCAATATGATTTTTCTGATAGCTCAGAATTTGTACTATTTTGTACCACAAGTACCACATTTTGTACTAATTTGTACTACGAGTACAAATTCATGGACAAGTGTCTGCTAACTTCACGCTTTGAGCCATGCACAGACAGGAGTAATGCACTATAAAATTAGTCAAACATTGTTAAATTCATGAACTTTGCCATTTCTTTACTGAACTGCGTAATTAAATAAATAATATTGAAACCAGCATACAGTTATAAGTGTTATTCAATCGATTTTGACATTTTGTATGTCTGCTGTGTAGGTACTGGCTCATCCAATCAATTTTTCCAATGGTTTTTTCCTTCAAGCCAAACAACTCGAAAAAAGCTTTCCACTTTTGTGTGTGACTTCGATACGTTTTTGTCATACTACAAATATCCACAGCTAGTTTCTTATTTGGAAAATAAATATAAAGCTTACTGGTTGTGATAAAACGAAGATCTAGTAAAATAAAACTTTTAATATGAAATCCTGTAATGTGTGCGATAGCGATTGGCTCAAATCGTGAAGTTGGCAGACAGTTTTCCGCGAATTTGTACTCCTCGTACAAATTAGTACAAAATGTGGTAATTGTGGTACAAAATAGTACAACTTCTGAGCTATCAGAAAAATCATATTTCCGAATTTGTACTGACAAAGTGTCTGCCAACTTCACGCACGTAATAAAATCAGTAAATTGTCCAATTTTTTCCAAACTTTTTGATGTGGAGATATGCACGTCAAAACATCAGGGGCCGTATTCTCAAAATTACCTGCAGGTAAAGTTAGGCTAACTTTACCCACAGGTAAGGTGAAGGTAAAGTTAATTCTGTGGGTAAAGGTAAAGTTAAAATTGAAAACAAGGTTAACATCGACGGTTGAGGTTCAAAATTTGCACAATACATTAACTTTAGCTGCGGAACAAGATAAAGTACTTCACTGGCCCGAATATTAAAGTTAACCATTGCTATCACGTTGGCTTTAGTCGTTGCCTGAGAATACGAGTTTACCTTCACCTTACCTGTGGGTAAAGTTAGCCTAACTTTACCTGCAGGTAATTTTGAGAATACGGCCCCAGAAATAGTATTTTGGGCAACTTTCCTTCAAGAATGATAGGTCATTTGTGCTGTTTTTAAAAAATACGGCCCAAATCCTTGATTCCCGAAGCGCCCCCTTAAAATTTAACTTTACCTGTGGGTAAGGTTAAAGTTTAACTGTGGGTAAAGTTAAAATTTAACTTTACCTGTGGGTAAGGTTAAAGTTTAACTTCACCTGTGGGTAAGGTTAAAGTTTAACTGTGGGTAAGGTTAAAGTTTAACTGTGGGTAAAGTAAAGTTTAACTTTACCTGTGGGTAAGGTTAAAGTTACGCATAATTTTTTGTTTTGGTTACGCATAATCTTCTGTTTTCTGAACATTGTGCAAATATTGCTGCCAAAGCTGCATCCAAGGTTGGTTTAATTTATCGTTGTTTTAGTAGTCGGGATCTGAATTTCATGCATATGGTGTTTACAGTCCACATTCGCCCAATTCTTGAGTATAATACAGAATTTTGGAGTCCTTTCTATTTACAGGATATTGATCAAATCGAAAATGTACAGCGGCGTTTCACTAAACGCATAAAAGGTTTGTGGAATTTATCGTATTCTGATCGCTTAGAAAAATGTGCACTTGAGCCTCTAGAGCTAAGGCGTTTAGTAAAGGATTTAGTGTTGACGTATAAAATCATAAACGAAGAGGTACGTTTGAATTTCAATGATTTCTTTACTTTTGCACAAAATAATAATAATACACGAGGACACGATAGAAAATTGTATCCAAAATTTATTCGTTTACACGGAACTTTCTATAGTTTCTCCTTCCGTGTTGTAAACATATGGAATACTCTACCATCAGATGTTGTTTTTTCTCCAAATGTGCAGATTTTTCGTCAGAAACTTTCAAATCACAGTTTGCACCTTCGTACTTTGTTAAGAGGGCGGGCTTTCAGAAATCTATAAGATTTATTTGCCCGCGGGTACCTAACTATCTTCTAAATTGTCTATTTTTGATGTCTTTGATGTTCTAATTGTCTATCTTTGTTGTTTATTAGATGTTTCTTGTTTATTTATGTACGTGATGTTATTTTGTTGATTTTACGTGTGGTTATGTGCGAATGGTAGTAGGACTTACTCCTAACCCATTTCAGAAGCGCAGCCACCTGATTTATGTAGTATTTGTGAGTGTAGTCTGTGCGAATGGCTGTAGGTTTTTTTTTGCTTTAGAAAGTTGTCCGAAACCATTTCAGAAGCACAGCTACCCATATGTGTTAAATATCAATGCAGATGGTTTAAATAAATAAATTTAAATTTAAATTTAAAGTTTAACTTTACCTGTGGGTAAGGTTAAAGTTTAACTGTGGGTAAGGTTAAAGTTTAACTTTACCTGTGGGTAAGGGTAAAGTTAAAGTTTAACTGTGGGTAAGGTTAAAGTTAAAGTTTAACTGTGGGTAAGGTTCAAGTTAAAATTTAACTATGGGTAAGGTTAAAGTTAAAGTTTAACTGTGGGTAAGGTTAAAGTTAAAGTTGACTGTGGTTACGGTTAAAATTGCAACTGTGGGGTAGGTAAATGTTTAGTTCAACTGAGGCTGAAAGAAAAGTTTAAATTTAGCAATGGGTGAGGGTGAGCTTTTTTTACCAATTTTTAAAAATGTGTATAATAATTTCCCGATATACGTCCCCAATTGACCAAATTTGGCCTGAAAATCAAAATTTTCTGTAATTTTTTACTGAAGGTGGTTACCCCCAGGCCCCTGAAAGCGGCGACTCTGTAACTCGCTTTTCCTTCTTTCTGCCTTTCGCGACAGCAAATGCATGCGTGTATACTAGTACAGTACTGTGCAAAAAAAGTTCCCTGTTCGTCGGCGTACGACGAGCTTCGTCGTTCGCGAAAAGTGACGAACGGTGGCCGGAAAGTGACGAACAAAAAATTTTTCACTTTTTTACACTAAAAATGTGTTTTGGAGCACTTTTTAAAAAATTTTTGAAAAATTTTTTTGTTCGTCATTTTCCGGCCACCGTTCGTCACTTTTCGCGAACGACAAAGCTCGTCGTACGCCGACGAACAAGGAACTTTTTTTGCACAGTACTGTAGCGGCGTAGCCGTGGGGGTGTGGGGGGTCAGGCCCCAGGGCCCTTCTCCTCAGCGGTTTTGCCCCCCCCCCTCAGCGATTTACCCCCCCCTCGGATAAAAATGTAGCACCCCGCCCCCCCCCCCCCCGGCAGAAAAACTTCGGAAAAGTTTCGGACAAACAGGCACGTTGGCCGCACCCTCAACTTCAGCCTGGCTACGCTACTATATATTATCCCCCCAAATGCTTCATAAATAAATCTCGCTTGAAGGACTATGCAGTGCACCAGCGATTGGGTGGGCTAATGAAAAAACCAGTGGCGTAGCCAGGCGGGTCCCGGGGGGCCAGGGTTCTCACCTCAGCGGTTTTGCCTCCCCCTCAGCGATTTGGGCCCCTGGCCTACTTGTAGTAAGAAGGGGGGGCGCCCCTTATTTGGTCCGGAGCCCCCCATTTCAGGGGCCGTATTCTCAAAATTACCTGCAGGTAAAGTTAGGCTAACTTTACCCACAGGTAAGGTGAAGGTAAAGTTAATTCTGTGGGTAAAGGTAAAGTTAAAATTGAAAACAAGGTTAACATCGACGGTTGAGGTTCAACATTTGCACAATAAATTAACTTTAGCTGCAGAACAAGATAAAGTACTTTACTGGCCCGAATATTAAAGTTAACCATTGCTATCACGTTGGCTTTAGTAGTTGTCTGAGAATACGAGTTTACCTTCACCTTATTTGTGGGTAAAGTTAGCCTAACTGGTTTACATTCGGTTGGGGGGAAAAATTATTTTCGGCTATTTTCGGCTCTAAATCACTTCCTACCCCATCTTTTAATAAAAATATGAAACCCCCATCGTCAGCCATGCCCCCAATCTGATCTCTAGCCCCCAAAAAAGCTGTCGCCCCTTTTAATAAAAATCTGAAGTGAAATTATTGGTGTCAAAACCCTTAGGGGTGGAATAAATCGGAAAAACGGCATTTTTTCGACTAATGATCTGGAGTCCCCCTATATCCCGCAAACCTAGAGGGGTCAAAATTGATCGCTCTTTCGAATAGGCTAGGTTACAAGTTTGTAGGATGTAAGCTTTAGCTGGAAATCAAACTTTGGCCCGTATTCACATACTAACACTAACACTTAAAGTTAGTGTAAACCCTAACTTTAAGTGCTTCGTAGCACTAAATTTAGTGTTACGAAGCACTTAAAGTTAGTGTTTACACTAACTTTAAGTGTTAGTGTTAGTATGTGAATACGGGCCTTTGTCTAAATAAACTTTACAAGAAAAATTTTGCACAAAATTGGATTTAGGCATACTCCATGAAATAAAAACCTGCTGCCACCATTGAAAGAGCAACTTCTAAGCTACAAAATGCTGAAAAAATTTTGTAAATCGGGTTAGGCTTTGAAAAGTTACAAAACTTTTTCTGAAGCTACCTGGACCGCTGATTGAAGCGTTACAAGACAAATAAGGTTCCGTACAAAAATCGGGCCATATCTACGAAATTTTTTAAATTATGAAGCTAGTTGAGGTTTTTTAGTCTGGTAAACTTATTTTTGATGCTTCTTAGGAGGTTTTTCCTTCAAATTAGGCCTCAGGCTTAAGGCCGATTCACACGCTGCGATTTTACTGCGATTTTGCCGCAGCGTTTTTGCCGCTGCGGCAAAACGCAGCTTGCCGCAAGCAAAACGCAATGTCTGAACAGACGCAGCTTTTTTAGTGCGGAATGCCTGCGTCTTGAATTTGCCGCAGCGTTTTAAACGCCAGACTGCAATTCGACCTGCGATTTCATTGCGTTTTGATGCGTCGTTTTTGTGTTGGTTTCAACAATTTTTGCTTAGCACTTTGTCATTTTTTTGAAACAGTGAAGACGCAGCAAAGTGACCTGCGAGACGCACTAATGCCGCAGAGCTTGTTCAGACGGTGCGTTTCGCTTGCGACACCCTGCGGCTCGCTTTTTGCGTCAAAATCGCTGCGGCAAAAACGCACCGTGTGAATCGGCCTTTAGGCTTAGGCTTAGTGCTTAGGCTGAGGCTTAGTGCTCACGATTAAACTTCGTTGTGGGTGACCAAAAAATTAGTTTTAGTTTTGCTGCATCAAATAAAAGGACTTTTGCTACTGTGGAAAAATGAATAAAGCTGAACTTTAAAACCGAAATTGCCCGTCAGCGTGAGCTTGGCTGTGAGCATTAGGGAAGTTTTGAACTAGGATTTGAGGCATTAGAATTTATTGTAACGACGTATTTATGCCTTAAATGTGATATTTTTTTGGGGAAAAATGTTTAATAGACATCTGCTGCGCAAAAAAGTATACAAGTTTGAATTTTCAATTCATTTTAAGTACATTGTAAGTTCATTTCGCCTATTTTATAATTGAAAAATCAACATTTTTTGGCCAGAATAAGCAACATATGTACCAAATAAAGCTGAATAAAATATATGATGTGTTAATATATGCTCATAAAATATAATGTTAATATATAGTCATTGTACATGTGGCGCCCCTGACGTTCCAGGGCTCTGTAACGGAGATGAGCACCGCACCTAAGGGCTTTATATCCCACTTTTGGATATATGTACGCATCGTGTACAAACAACAGATATATATATAATTTTTTGCACTGCTACACAAACTACAGCTCTTGCGGTCCATAAATTCAAGTGATTGCAAAAAAAGGGAAACACTATATATAAACTGGACGAACTTGTAGAAAACTGAGACAAAAACTGGAAAAACACACAAATGCCTAGTTTCAAACAAAATTTGCACAAAATTTTACTATTACATACACATTTTAAAAAAATTGATACAGCTCGCCATCACTTATAGCTAAATTTTAACTTTCCCTTCAGCCTCAGTCAGTTGAAGTAAACTTTTACGTCACCCACAGTTAAACTTTTAACCTTACCCATAGTCAAACCGTAGCCTTACCCGCAGTTAAGTTTGAACTTTAACCTTACCCACCGTTAAACTTTAACTTTAACCTTACCCACAGTTAAACTTTAACTTTAACCTTACCCACAGGTAAAGTTAAACTTTAACCTTACCCACAGTTCAACTTTAACCTTACCCACAGTTTAACTTTAACTTTACCCCGTATTCTAAGAATTTACCTTTACCCTCTGGTAAACTTTAACTTTGCCCTTACCTGCAGAATTAACTTTACCTTCACCTTACCTGTGGGTAACGTTGAATTTTAGTAGAATTTTCATCGAAATATAACAGAAATGTTACAAAAAAATTGTTGAAAATTTGTTGAATTTTTGTTGAAAAATAAATGAAATACAAAAGAAAATTTTTTCAAAAATATTTCAACAAAATATCATCAACTTTTCGTTGCATTGGGTTTCCTGTGTTCATTTGATGCAGGCAACTAAGACTAAGCCTTTCCTAGCCCACCTACTAAGCCTGAGCATAAGCACTAAGCCTGAGCCTAAGCTCTAAGCCTAAGCACTAAGCACTAAACCTAAGCACTAAGCCTAAGCCTAAGCCTGAGCCTAAGCTCTAAGCCTCAGTCTAAGCGCTAAGCACTAAGCACTAAGTCTAAGCCTGAGGCCTAAATTCAAGAACAAAACTGCTAAGAAGCATCAGGAATACCTTTACCGCACTAAAAAACTCCAACAAGCTTGAACACGCCTGAAACGTCCCATTTTTGACCAAATTCAGCCTTGGCCTTAATTTAGGCTTGGGCTTAGGTTTAGGCTTAGGTCTTAGGCTTAGGCTTAGTATCAGGCTTAGGCTTAGGTTCAGGCTTAGGCAATAAAAAATAGATATTTTCAGAAAAAATCCTGCCAGCTTAGCCCAGAGAATCCTGCCAACTAAGCCTTCACGACGCCTTAAAACATCATAGCGCACTCAAAACTATCCAAAAGCAAAGATTATAGCCATTTTTGGCTTCGAACGTTGGCCTACGTTCACTTCCAAAAACACTGAAAATGCATTTTTCAAGTGGTCATAGCTCAGAAAGTCCAAATTTGTGAATAGGGGTTCTATTACAAAAAATGCTCCCCTCAAGGTGGTCTACTCCAAAAAACAAGTCCACTATTCCCCACCCCAACTGCACTTGATCCAGATTCTCTAGGCAAATCTGGCAGGATTTTTTCTAAAAATTTCGATTTTCTAGTAACTAAGCGTAAGCTTAAGCCTGAACCTAAGCCTGATCCTAAGCCTAAGCCCCATACTAAGCACTAAGCCTAAGCCCAAGCCTAAATTGAGGAACAGTTTAAATTTGGCCAAAAAATGGACGATTGCGGTGAATTTGGCTATCTTTTCAGAAAGAATGGGGTCAACGTGCCTTTGTTTTGATTCTAAAACATTCCGACTCCATTGAAACACGTTTAGAACAGAGACAACACGGGTTTCCGAAAAAAATTGCGAAACCGACCTTCACTGAGGTTTCAGATTTTGGAGGACCATATCTCAGAAAATCCGAAAAATGAAACAGGGTTTTTTGAAGCAAAAATGCTTCCCCCAAGGTGCTCTACTAAAAAAGTAAGTCCACATCCCCCCAACTGCATTCAACACATAAAAATACACGATGGCTTGTTTTCGAAAATGTCTTTCATCCAGAGTTCCCGACATTTTTTTCGCAAAAATCGGGATGCTTTCAGAATTAATCTATATATTCATATTTATGTAAGTATTTATGTCAGTTTGGCTTCTGTGGATTTTAGTTCTGATGACTTCCTACGACTTCCACCACGCAGCAACTTTTGTGATAGCCGACAGTCCGCAAGAGCCTTCAGATTCTATCATCCTCAATGAAACCAGCGAGATTGATATTGATGAAATCAAAGTTATTGCTGACGAGCTTCGACAAGGGGTTTGTCATTATACTGATAAACTAAAATTTTAATGTACATATGTACAGTGGCGTAGCCAGGAAAAAATTTCGGGGGGGGGGGAATGACTTTTCAATTTTTTGAAATGTGCTAAAATGCACTTAATTGCAATTTTAACGCACAAAACGACACATATTAGCATATTTTGTTCAAAAACAACGCAAATTTTTTGACCAGAGAGGCATAAAAAGTAAAATTGTATCTCAAAACACCGAAAACTACAAAACTGCTGGACCGACAAGGGTCCAGAAGCTAGCAAATTTGAAAACTGTAAGAAGATTTTTGACAGTTAGAGCCGCAATTTCACCAAAAATGTCAGTTTTGCTACGATAAAACAGCTAAAAAGGTACATTAAACAGTGTATTAAGCAACTAAATAGTGTACAATGCACCCATATACACACGCACACGCTGTATTGGAACACAAAAGCAAGAAACATTGAGCCACAAGGTTGCAGGGGTCTGGGGGCGGCAGCCCCCAGAAGAAAAATTGGGAAAATTTTTGATTTTTAGGTCAAATTTGGTCAATTGGAGACGTATTCATTCATTCATTTTCAATTCATTTTCCGGCCGGACCATAAAAACCAAAGGGGGGACCCTTGTGTAAAATTTCAGTCGGAAAAAATTTCGGGGGGGGGAATTCCCCCCATTCCCCCCCCCCCCCTGGCTACGCCCCTGCATATGTATAGATCTTATATACACACGCGCACATTGGGTCTCGTCTTGTTTTGAATTTCGTCAATTTAGGGAGGGGCTTGTCTCTCACATACTGTTGACTGTAAGTGTGCTTTTTGTCATAAATTTGGGTGATTTTTGGCAGGCTGGCATATTTTTAGTGGGGGGGGGGGGGCGCGGGGGGGGCCGCCCCCCCAATTTCGTCTGGAGCCCGCCCCCCCATTTTGGTCGCGCTCCCCCCATTTTGAGCCCCCCCCATTTCAGATGGGGTGCCCCCCCATAGCCAAAAATTTTTTCAGGAAGGCCGGTTTTTGCGACTTTTTAGCTGTAGCGAAGCCGTGTTCGTCGGGTTTTTGGGTCCTTTTTTGCTAAATTTAGTATTAGCATAGCTAGAATAACGTATGAAAGCGTAACATTTAACGCATAATAACAATTTTTTCGTGTAAAAACAGTGTTTTATCGTGAAATTGGTGCGCCCCTCCCATTTTGGCCGACGCCCCCCCCCCCCCGATAAAATTTTGCCTAAAAATATGCCAGGCAGGTGCAGACTGCAGTTTTCAATGGAATTAAAAGTGTTTTTTGAACAGTCCACTGAATCATATACATAGGCGTTGGGGGTTTGGGGGGAGGGGGCTACAGGCTAACACCAGAATTGGCTACCTGCCCTCGTATGGTCCATGTTTTTGTATGTATACAATATATATATATATAAATACTTATATATATATATATATACATATATATATGTATATATATATATATATTTATTTATTTATTATTTTATTTATTTATTTATATATATATATTTATTGACTATGAACTTGCATGAAAACTTGTGTATATGTTCATAATATAATTTGATTTTTTTTTAATTTCCAGATAGCCAGCATTGTTCCCACAAACAAAACGGCCTCTCGAAAATACCACAAATGTCCCGAATTGTTGGAAGTTTTTGGCTACATTGAAGTCGACGGTGTTTTGTGCGATGCATTCCTCGCCTGTCGACTTTGCCACCATATCGTGCGACAGAATTCCAACACCGTGCGAAATATGCGAACGCATATACAGCGATTTCATGCAATTGTGCGTATATTGTTTGTCAGAGTGGCACAGATTCATACTTAAAATAGTTAGTAGTTAGTCTTTAGAAATGTGCAATAACTAGAATAGTAGAATGTTATTATCATGTATTTTGCACACTATTGTGGGTATCCTTCCCATTGCTTTGCACAATTCATTCTTCGACCCCTGTGACATTCTGACCCGCTGTATTTACCTTAACGGGCGCAATGTTTACTGTGGTGAACCCAAAAATCTCGAAGCTGTTTAGCCAACATTTTGGTTGAAATAGTTTAAATTTATCACAATTCCCCTAGTTTGTTTTCCCTTGTTAAAATATTATACACTCCATAATGTAATAGAAGCCCTTCAGTTAATTCAACAAGCTTGCGGTATATATTCCTTTCTTGTCGCGACTGAAAATAGCATAACAACATTAGAATATATAAATTGTATCCGATTATAAATTATATAAGCTAAGATGGCAATAATTTATTTCTTTAATTGTATTTTTAGAGCCATGATTCTATGGAACCTGCACAGGTGCTGTCGAAAATGCCCAAAATCAGCTGTGATATGGGACAAAACCCAGCTTTCACTGCGGCCAAGAACCCAAAGCCGCGCAAGTCTGGTGGTGGGTTGAAATACAATATATCGTGATTTGACAATATGGATTGTGAAATGTCGATGAATTTTTCGCAGAATAATTTTGTCGGTGGGGCATGGGCATTGTTTCGTGAATTCAAGTTTCAAAAAATCAAAAAGTTTGCAAATTTTGTGCGTTTACCAAACTTTATTCTTTGCTTTATTTCCAAAGTTTCTCACTCATTTGTTAATACTGTAATATATACCTGCTGGAGTTATAGCAATGTTGGAGTCCAGTTAAATCTAGTTAATCTATAGATTATGAACGGGCCCCAAGTAGGCCCTACTTGCTTGTGTGAGTGTTGTGAGTTTATAGAATTTTAAAACTTATGTGAGTTTATAGAGTTTTCTTTAAAAAATCATTAAAACATAATTAATAAAAATGAAAATTTGTATTCCAGGTCACCGCCGGCCCTGCGGTATATGCAACGGCTGTCTGTCGGCAGCGTGCGGTCGTTGCAAATACTGCGAGGATTCGCCCGAACTGGGGGGACCCGGGCTACTGAGACAGTCCTGCATTCAGCAACGCTGTCTCGTGCTACTGGAGCGAAGTCTGCAGCAAGACGTCGATTCCCTCAATCCCCAATACGGCTGTGGCTTTTGTGACGCGTGCGTTGCTCCGGACTGTGGCGTTTGCGCTGCGTGCGTTGATCATGCTTTTTTTGACGGCGCCTATCTGAATGGCTCGCTTTGTCGGGCCAAACATTGCCTGGAAATGAGCACCACTAATTCGCCTACTAAGCCTACGCCTAGTCCTAGTCCTACTAAAGTAGCTGCTAGTACTACTAGCACGACTACTACTACTGCTGCTACTACTACTGCTACGGAGTTGGCTAAGTCTGTGTCTAAGCCTAAGTCGGCGCTACAGGCTTTGGCTAGTAAACGACAATTCGCGAATACAGCAAAGCGGCCCTCGCGTTATTGGGACGAGGATGTATCAGTAGATTCGACAGACAACCCCTGGATTCAAACTGAACACGAATTTGACCAATTCAATAGCGACTATGAATCTGACATGGAGGGTTCGGAATGTTACGACGATGATAATAGTCGCTCTTGGAGTCCTAGCTCAGTCAGTCGACAATCAAAACCGTCGTCGAGAAAAAATTTGTCTAGCTCGAAACCGACAAAAACGGGTGGTGCGTCGAATTCGAAACGACGCAGCGGATCAACTAAAACAGCAAAATCGGCTGAGCAATCGACTAAGCCTGCGCCGTCGAGAAGGCGAAAAACGTCACTGGAAAAGCCTGACATATTGACTAAATCTAGAAACGCCAAAAAGCCAAATAAAGCAAAGAGAAAATCGAAATCGAAAATAGCTGCCGAATCGACGGCTATGGAAGCTGAGCGCCACCTAGCGACTGAACCGTGCATGCCAGTTGCTAGCACTAGCCGGCAGCTGGAAGCTGAAGCTTTAGAAGCTAGATATTCGCACTTGTTTGAGAATACTGGAGCGAATTCTATGCTTGAACAAGTTTTTCAGTCTGTCATGAGAGTTGAAATGGATCCAGATTCGGACACAGAAGAAGACGTTTTTCAGAAACGAAAACGAAGGGTTGATCAAAAAAGCTGTGATATGCTGAAGATTAGTTGTGGTACGGTTTTTTGTAGAAGTATAATATGAATGTCGTTTAGTTTTTCATTAGATTTTTCTTTTTTTGGGTTGGTTTGGGTTTTTGGGTTTTGTGAAAAAAGTGTCGTTAAAATAACAGTCTATATAATCTTTATTTAGCTGATTATTTGCTACAAGTGATGTTGGCTTTACGACAGTGCATTTTGTGAAGAATTTGAGTTATTTCATTATAACAACATTTTATTTCGGTTGCGTCAACCTTATAGTTTTTTAAGTAGGCAAGAGTACATAATAGGAAGAGTATGACACAGTTTTACGATCCCACGATTATGAATCTAGAAATATTTGCCGGATCGGACGTTGCAAAACTCGCGTTTTGTTTCATTTTTTTGACATTTATGACCTGACGCGTAATCAAGCTCCGGAAATTCGGACATTCACTAGTGTCGTAACAATCCAGTCGCTGAACAACAGGAGAGTGTCATATTCTTCAGTTTAAGTGGCTACTGGCTATTAATTTTTTTATCCGTGAACAGCAGTGCTAAATAGAAGTTTTTTAAGCATTTACGGTAATGTCTAAGGGACTCAGCATGTATTAGAATTCGAATTCATGTGACACAACAGTACAGTGCTCAGCATTTTTTGTGTTTGGTTATCTTATTCATTATTTTTTATTATGTATCTTTTTTATTTATTTATATATTATGTTCTTATTTATTTTAGATCCATCACCGTCAAAAGGGTCATCCAGTCAGATTTCAGAAAGTTCCAGAGAACCAGAAACCAGGAAAGAACCATTGCCAGTTTTTCCGCCCCTTCCCGGCAATAGACATTCGGTCAAGGCTTCTGCTAAGCTAGAAAGAGGGGGCATTATTGTGGGCGTGAATATGCACGAGCTTCAGACAGCCGCAAATCCGCTTAACCCGCCTAAGCCGGCTAATCCGATGCCGATTCCGGGCGGATTAAGCTATCCACCCATTGCACCCAAGCCCCCGCCTTTGCAATATCATGGAACTTTTGTGGCGCCCCCCCTGAGTCAAGCCCAGCCCCCCTTTGCCCTGAATTTGCTTTCTCCTGTCAGCTGTCCTATTGATAACCCGCTGGATCTGTCCCCCCGATCCAACCGAAATTTCGCCAATGCTTTCAGTGTGAGTTGCGGTTTTTTAGACTTTGGACTTGTTTTTTGAGTTAGACCTCTACCCTCTCTAGCTTAGACTACTGTTGGTTGTCTAGCAGTCGAAAGACGATAGTCTGACTTGAGAACACAAAACGAGTTTGAAACTGGAAAATAGTGAAGAAGGAGCAGTGAAAGAAAAAAAGATAGACGAAGCTCAAACTTGATCACTTATATAAACCTTTAACAGTGTTGTAGCTTTTTAACATCTCATTAGTGTTTTTAAGATTCGTTAACTCATTAGGGATTAACGGCACCAAAGTTTGGCAGTAGAGTAGAGTAGAGAAAATTTTGACCCAGTACATGTATGGTAATATGGTATACTATATAATATAATGAATTATATTCTCAGAGGGGTCGACTTACTTTATTCTTATTTAAATTTTGTTTTATATTATTTATTTTTTGTTCTATATTATATTTTTTGCTCTATTTCAGGCCATCCCTGGCAATGCACTGGTCGGTCCTACTGGCACCCCCCAGTTGATCCATTTGGCCTCTGGGACCGTCCCAGCCACGGCTACGCTCCCCTCCCCCTCCGCTTTGACCAGTTCTGTGCTCGCGGCTGTCTATGCCCCCCTCAGTCCCAGTTATGCACTACCCTTAAACCATGCGGGGGGGACCCCCTACAGAGCACCCCCTGTAAATAATCACCACCACTTCGTACCCCCGCCCCCCATGCGGCAACAGAGTCACGCCACCCCCGCCAAAACCGACCCGGGCCCCCCTGCGAATAAATTTTTATCCATTTTTTGAAGATCCGGACCACCTAGCCTTGCAAGATGA
>JASANF010014006.1:0-28478 GCA_030248245.1 Trissonchulus sp. WLG1_4
CAAACTTCCAACCTAGCCTATTCGAAAGAGCGTTCAGTTTTGACCCCCCCTAGGTATGGGGGATATAGAGGGACTCCGGATAATTAGTCGAAAAAATGCCGTTTTTCCGACTTATTTGACCCCTAAGGGTTTTAACACCAATAATTTCACTTCAGATTTTTATTAAAAGGGGCGACAGCTATTTTGGGGGCTAGAGATCAGATTGGGGGCATGGCTGACGATGGGGGTTTTATATTTTTATTAAAAGATGGGGTAGGAAGCGATTGACGGCCAAAAATAATTTTCCCCCCCTGCCGAACCTTGACCCTCAGTGCTTAGGCTTAGCTCTCAGACTCAGAGCTCAGGTTTAGGCTTATGTAGTGATTAGGCTGAAAATTGGTATATATGATGGTGCGAAAAATACTCTTAGAATTATTAATAAAGTTGAACTTCCAACTAAATAATTTATTGTCTGTGCAAAAAAAGCGCATTAATTTTTGTATTTGAACTCAAATTAACGAAGTTTATTTCACCTATTGTTTTGCTGGAAAAGTTATTTTTGGAAAAAATAAGCAGAAAATGTTGCAAAACAAAGCTGAATAAATTTGATTCCGACCATCACATTTGATTACACAATGATGTGTTAATTTATGATGATAAAAATGGATCAAGTGCAGTTGGGGGGGGGAATAGTGAACCTATTTTTTGGAGAAGAGTACCTTGAAGGAAGCATTTTTTGTAATAGAACCCCTATCCACAAATTTGTATTTTCTGAGCTATGACCCCTTGAAAATTGCATTTTCAGTGTTTTTGGAAGTGAACGTAGGCCAAAGTTCGAAACCAAAAATGGCTATAAGCCTATAATTTTTGTTTTTGGATAGTTTTGAGTAGTGTTGTGATTTTTTTCGAGACGTACCCGAACCCGATCCATTCGTACCCGAACAACCCGAACCCGAACCCGAACTTTGGCCAAATGAAGTGCTTGATATTATACACTTACTATATTTGAATTTAGAATGTCAAAAAAGTGTGGAGCAATAAAGTCAATAACCTTTAGTGCAAGGAATAAATCTTTTAATACTTAACGTTGAATAAAGTGATTAGTCAGCAAAAAACCGACTAAGTTTCAAGCCGAATCAATTCATATTCAACTGTCACCGCTTTGTTTCGATTTAAAAAAAAGATGAAACATGTACATATATGTATATGATAGGAAACATGATATATGTTACATATATATGATACATGTATATATGAAACATGTACATGTATATAGGAGCATTGCATTGGTTTGTCTATGTAGTTGTCTTCAAAACGTTGAAATTTGCGCAAAAAAATTTTCCCTCAATAGCTTCAATAGATAAGGTTCATGAAAGTTTATAAACTGCATCAGCGTTCATAGATGCACGGGAGCAATCGGTGAGGTGAGGGGGGTGCGCGACGCTTGGCGGAGAGGGGGGTAGTCCTGCTTTTGTGTGATGTCCGGCGACAGTCGAAAAAATTTTGCACTTTTTCGATTTTTAAATTCATTTTTCGGGCATTTTTTTGACTGCAGCGCGAAAATTTTTGCGATTTTTCAAATTTTTGCTCAATTTTGGTACACTTTTTCGGCAATCGAAGGTGAGGGCGTTAAGAGGGGGGCGCCAGCACTGGCGGTCCCAGACTTCTATTTCGGGGGGGGGGGCGGAGGTCCGAAGAAATTTTTTCACTTTTTATAATAGCGTTTTTCAGCCTTACGCTATCTTGTTATAGCCGCAACCATATTAAGGGCAATGAGTTGAGTCTGTTTGTTGTAAAAGGTAGTGGTGTAGCCAGGAAAAATTTCACAGATGCGAGGGTCTGGGGGCGGCAGCCCCCCCCCCAAAAATGGAGATTTTTTATTTTTAGGCCGAATTTGGTCAACAGGAGACGTATCAGAAATTTTTTCCGACAGGAAAATAAAACACACGATGGGAACATTAGATCAGGGCCCAATTTTTCGAAAAAAATGTTCTCCGTTTAACATTTTTTATTTTTTCGAAACCTTTAAATTTAAATTTAAACGGAGAACATGGATTCAGCTAAATGCAATTTATCGAAGCTCTCCGTTTTATTTCTCCGTTTAATTGGTCTCCGTTTAATGTTCTCCGTTTAAAAGTTCTCCGTTTATTTAAACGGAGAACTCGATATATTTAGAACTATTATTTTTGGAAGAATTCTAAAATAGAACTCAAAAGTTCTTTGTTTAAAAAAACGGAGAACTCTAGTTCTCCGTTTATTTAAACGGAGAACTCAACAAATTTTAGAACATTTATTTTGGGGAGAATTCTAAATTAGAACTCAAAAGTTCTCCGTTTAAAAAAACGGAGAACTCTAGTTCTCCGTTTATTTTAAACGGAGAACTCCAGTTTTCCGTTTATTTAAGGGAGTAGTGTCACCAAAGCAGTCGACTTTGCACGTCTGTAAAACTTGTTTAGTGATGTGAAAGCTACATAAGCTACATGTACATAAGACACTGTTCTTTGTGTATTTTGAAAATATGTGTTTAGGTAAATATTTTTGCCAATTTGAAGCAAAATTGATGCGGCAGACAGTTAGCAGTGAAGTCGCAAAGTCGGAAAAATGATGTTTTGAAAACCTTTTATATTCGATAACTTCGTCATATTTATCAGTCTGTTTTGTTTGTGTTTTTTTATTTTTATAAAAGATTTTTTGTTTTTTATTTTAGTGTTGCAATTAGCAAACTCGCAGAGTTGCATTTTAGTGTTGCAAATACATATGAATTCGTAAAGAAACTGAATAAGATCCGGCGCAGCCATTAATTAAACGAGCAAGTTCTCCGTTTAAATAAACGGAGGTCGCTCGCTCCGATTAAAAGTTCTCTGTTTTTAAAAACGGAGAACATTTAAACGGAGAACTATTGAAATGAAGAACATTTTAATCGGAGAACATTCTAAATGAAGAACATTTTTCATTGAAATATCAATTTAAACGGAGAACTAGAGATCTCCTTTTAATTAAACGGAGAACATTTAAACGGAGAACTTAAACGGAGAGCTTCGAAAAACTGCAATCGAAAATAGATAAGTTCTCCGTTTAAATTCAAATCGTTGGCTTCGAAAAATTTAAAAATGTTAAACGGAGAACATTTTGAAATATGTGCGTGCAATCATATGGGTGCGCCGTTTAAATAAACGGAGAACTCGAGTTCTCCGTTTAAAAAAACGGAGAACATTTAAACGGAAAGCTTTAAACGGAGAACATTTAAATGGAGAACTTAAACGGAGAGCTTTTAAACGGAGAACTTAAACGGAGAACATTTTCTTCGAAAAATTGGGCCCAGACATTGTTATACACAACTAAATGCAGCATAATACACTCGTCTAGACATGCAAATGCAGCATAATGTACTCCTGTATACGTGCATAGGCTTTTTGGGGGCCCTTGTGTAAAAATTCAGTCGGAAAACATTTCGGGGGGGGGGGGCGGCCGCAACCCCCCCCTGGGACCGCCCCTGGGCGCCAGATGACTGAGGAGAGGGTGATCCCCATGAGGTAACGTACAGTACATTGCAAAAAAAAGTTTCCAGTTCATTACTGGTAACGAACATTCGTTACCAGAAAAAGACGAAGCTTTGTCCAAAAGGACCAAGGTTTGTCCTAAAAGACGAAGCTTGGTCAAAAAGACGAACGTTTGTCCAAAAAGACAAAGCTTCGTTACCAAAAAAAGACGAAGCTTTGTCCAAAAGGACCAAGGTTTGTCCCAAAAGACGAAGCTTGGTCAAAAAGACGAACGTTTGTCCAAAAAGACAAAGCTTCGTTACCAGAAAAAGACGAAGCTTTGTCCAAAAGGACCAAGGTTTGTCCTAAAAGACAAAGCTTGGTCTAAAAAGACGAAGGTTGTAGGTAACCCCCGGACCTGACGTCCGGCTGATCCAGCCTTTGGGGTTCGGTGCTTATCTCCGTTAGCTTATCTAAGCCTGTTACCATCTGACATGCATGTGATATATACCCATTTACCGACCCCGTGAGGATAGACTGCTGGGTCGGCAGGAAAACATGTAACCTTAATCTCTTCCTCAAGGAGATTTCGTTGACCTTTGTGGGTGGGATTCGAACTGTTAACTTTTGAATTAACAGTTATTAGTTATTATTAACAGTTATTAACAAGTTTGAAATAACAGCCCAAACCAACAGGCTAAGAGGCAACGTAGATTAGTTATGAGTTTGTCAGAATTCCCTTGCAGACGTTGCGTTGCTAATACTGACAGATAGTGTCGACCTTGCGCTGGTTTAAGTTCTGGCCTTTTGACGATTTTTATTAATGACTATGTATATAATTGACCATTAACACAAATTGGGCCCAAGTGTAGTGTCCTACACTGTCAACTTTGTTGCAAATTTGCCAACTTGGCCAACTCAACTTGGCCAACTTAAGTTGGCCAACTCAACTTGGCCAACTTGGCCAACTTGAACATCCGATACTTTGACTATTTGAAATGAAGTCAAGTTCTAATCCTCTAGTTAATTTTTTCAAGTTAGTCAGTTAATGAAAATGAAAATGAAAATTTAAAATGTAAACTTCGAGATTTGAACTTGACTTTATTTCGAATAGTGAAAGTATCGGATTTTTAAGTTGGCCAAGTTGAGTTGGCCAAGTTGGCCAAGTTGAGTTGGCCAACTTAAGTTGGCCACGTTAGCAATTTTTAAGTTGTTCAAGTTGGCCAAGTTAGCCATTGAAGTTGGTCAAGTTGGCCAAGTCAGCTGGCCAATTTGACCATTTCTAATAGCACAAGACCAGGACGGTGTGCCCCCGGATGTGCCCTCAAATTTTTTAAAATAATTTTTAATGTCTTTTCAGATTCATTTGTTTCTCATCATCCAACATTTAGGCAGAACAGTTAACAATTCTGCGAAACAAAGCTAACTAACTACGTATATACATCAACTGATTAAGTTAGCCAAATTTGGCCATGTAGGACACTATATACACTTGGGCCACAAATGGTACCAAAAAGGCGAACTTTTCAGCCTGTACCAGGTGTGGTGCAGAGATTATATAGTTTTGAGTTGAATAAATTGACAAATGAAATGTATACATAAACGGTTTGTATCATATGCAATCCAGCTTGGGTTAATGTGATCAAACTACAAGCGATAGATACTCGCTGTCACGATGCGCGATTGCGACGAAACACCAAAAACTTTCTGCATGTCCGCTGCATTTTAGTAACAATTTTTTCATATGTCTATGTCATATTGCCATTTTTGAAAGCTGGCGCTCAAAATTAATAGAAATAGAGATGAATAGAGTTCAGGCCTAGGGCTGATTTAGATTGAAACCTCAGCTTGAATTCGAACAATTTGAGAACACACCACACACGCTCACTAACACGTGTGCAGCCTTGCTGCGAGGACAGCAGCAAAAATTAAAAAAAATTGGGATTGTTTGAAAGATGTGAAGTTAGTTCTAATACTTATTATACTAAAAATTTTTATGATCTTTGGAAATTCTAAAAAAATTGGTATAAAAATTTTGTAATTCGGTCAGAAAATTTAGGTACCCGAACCACTTTTTGCGTCCCCGAACTGACTTGTACTCGAACCCGAACCCGAACCCGAACCCGAACCCGAACTGAAAAAATGACCCGAACCGTACCCGAACCCGAACCCGAACTTTCGTCTCAACACTAGTTTTGAGTTCGTTATGATGTTTTAAGGCATCGTCTAGGCTTAGTTGGCAGGTTCTGTAGGCTAAACTGGCACGTTTTTTTCTGAAAATTTTGATTTTCAGTTGCCTAAGCCTAAGCCTGTATAGTGATGCGGGAAAAAAACACCCTACGCGTTTTGCGGGGAAAAAACCCTAGTGCTTCCTGGCCGAACCTCACAACATAGTATATACCTTTTTGAGTATGCAGGTGAAAAGCGCATCCCAAACTAACTTACCACACCAATTTCTGTGCAGTTTTGAGGCCTGTAGCATTTTTTATAAAATTTCAAAATTTTGCATGTTAAAAAATTTTAAAGTGACAAAATTTTCCAAATTTTTGACTTGTCATAATTTTTCACAAAACCACTTTTGGCCAACGTTGTTTGCACTTTTCAAGAGAGTTACCTTTTTTCTATACTTCTGAAGCTCAAAAACAGTGATAAACGTTGTGGTTTACCTGTGACAGTTCAAAGTTGCGGGAAAAAAACCCTATTGCGGGGAAAAAACCCTATTTTGTTTGGCGACAATTTTTTGCTAAACTCACCCATTGTTGATACAAAAGTTGACTGATCTGGGGTAAGAACATGTGTAGACTTCATTGAAACTGTTTATTCTGCCGTCAAAACGTCGTTTTTTGTCGTTTTGGCCCTTACCCCGACACGCCGTACGAAACCTGTTTTGGTGATGTTTCACCAAAATTTGGCATTTTTTGGAATATTTAGGCTTTAGCTGCTGCGTACCACCTAAATCCAAGAATGGTAGACGCGGGCGGTGGTTGGCCACCGTTTTTAACATAATAAGTGCAAAAATCTATTTTTAATGCATTTAAATACTAAAAAAATTTCATATTTGGGCAGAAGTCATTTCTGCAAAAAGGGTCGATTTTTGCAGATTTATTGTGAGTCACATGGGTGTCGGAAAAACGGTTTTTTTAGTCCATACTGCAGCCTAGGAGTTATAGAACACGATGGTATTGAGTTTATACTCACTGAAAAAAGTGGTAGGGTTTTTTTCCCGCATTAGGGTTTTTTTCCCCGCATAGGGTTTTTTCCCCGGACGTTTCGAGGCTTATTACTCAGAAACGTGTGCAGTTAGAATCCATTTTATTAGTGCAACAGTTAGGCGAAAGATGGCCGTTATAACAATTAATGGATCCGATTTATGTGAAGCGCAGGAGGACCAGAAAGGTTGAAAATAGGGTTTTTTCCCCGCACCACTATATTTATGCCCCATACTAAGCCTAAGCCCTAAGCCTAAGCCTAAGCCCAAGCCTAAATTGAGAACCACTTTGAATTTGGTCAAAAATCTGACGTTTCTGGCGAATTTGGCCAATTTTTCGGCAGGAACCCGGTCAAAGAATCTTTGTTTTAATTCTAAAAAATTGTAACCAATATTTTGACTAAATTTAAGCACATTTAGAACGAGAAAAGTAAGAGTTTCGAAAAAAATTGCGAAAACGTCCCTCACTGAGGGTTCAGATTTCGGGAGGTCGTATCTCAGTAAATCCAAAAAATGAAATAAAGGTTCTTGAAGCAAAAATGCTTCCCCCAAGGTGCTCTACTCAAAAAAATTGGTCCACTATTTCCCCCCCCCAACTGCATTTAACCCATAAAACTGCAGAAAGATATCAAATCAAATCAAAAATGAACTTAATATATTATAATAATACGTATAGATACATAAAATACATACATGTTTTTCGTCTATTTCGGAATTTGTTTCCCATTTCTTCAGTTGCATTCTTTAGGCTAAACTGTCGGGATTTTCCTGAAAATTTCATGTGGATTTTTTTTATACATGTCAACTGTACCAAATTTCGAGTACTCCTCCCCCCTTTGGTGAGACAGCCCGTTCCTACTAGATGTAGGGGTTAAATCGACTGAGTTGGGGGGGAAAAATAGTGGACTTATTTTTACGGTGGAAGTATTTTTGCGTCTCCGTGAGGGACGTTTCTTTGAAGTTTCTTAGTTTTTTTGAAAACCCGTGTTTTTTCCAGCCTATATGTGTTTAAATAGAGTCAGAACATGTTTATAATTTTTGCGAATCAAAGCAAAGGCAATTTGACCCCTAGCTTACTAAAAAATTGGCCAAATCTACCACAAACATCCAATTATTAAACATTTTCAAACTTGGCCGAAATTTATGCTTAGGCGTGGACTTATGTAGGCTCAGAGCTTAGGCTTAGTTAGTAAAAATCAGGCTTAGACTTAGGTTCATGCTTAGGATTAGGCTTAGGAACTAAAAAAATGAAATTTTCAGAATAAATCTTGCCTGCTTAGCCTAGCGAATCCTGCCAACTAAGCCTAGACGATGCCGCAAAACATCATAACGCACTCACAACTGTACCTGTACCCCTTTTGTCTACACACATCTGCACTGTGCAATTCTTAGCCGTAAGACAACCTAATTAAAACACCCACGTAAGTACAGCCGCCCTATTACAAAGTACAAACATATATAGGACATATACGTTTAAAACAAAGCCAGCTACGCCTGTAGTTGAATAAACTACTAGATATAGGCGGCCACCACATCTCCCGGCAACAACGCACACAGACTAAAACTCCTTGTTCCTAAGTCAAAAACAAGTCCGCATTCCAGGAATAACTCAAACTATAACTTAACTCGACGTAGGTAAGTCTAGCAACCAAGGTCGACCAATAAAACTACGATTGTGCGAAATAAGGTCCAACAAACAACCCAGAGAACATCATAACCACCGAATTCGGCGAACCCGAATTCGGCAAGTAAAATGGCAAATCTTATAAAAAGTTAAAATTCCGAAAATTGAACTAAACTTTAGACGTAAAATAACTTAAAATTCTATAAAAAATCAAAATTCGGAGAATTTCGCAAAGAAATTAGTCGCCGGTTTGTCAGATAATAGTTTAACAAATGACGTCATTGCGTTCCTGACATGCCTGGTTGAATAAACAAGTCGGCTATTTAAGCGGCCGTACCTCAGAGTCAGAGAGAGTCTTAACCTGGAAGTCTGGTTCGGTCAGGGCGCTAGCGCCAATATTCTGTTTTACTCTGTCTGTTTTGCCCCGCGCAATTACCGGTGTTGCAACGTGCCGTGTAACAATAAAGCAAGTGTAAGTCGTTTGTGTTCGCTTTAGCTTTCTGGTGTGTAACAATAAGGCACTTCAAACAACGCAATGTACGGACCTGGCACCGGAAGGCAAGTGGCTATGGCCCTACAAATGTAGTCGTGTATTCACACTAGACGTTCACGCATCACACCGAATACCCGGTTACACAACTATCCAAAAACAAAGAATATAGCCATTTTTGCCATTAGCCGTTCGGCGGGGGGGGGAATTCAAACTCACATTTTTTCAATGTAAAAACACGTTTTTATAGGTTTTCGGACGCGCTGAGTTCATTTTTAGCCCTTTCCAAACAAAAAAACGTGGATTTATTGCTTTTCAAAAAAAATCAAATTTTGTCGAAAATCAGCATTTTTCGACATTCTGGGGCTAATTTTTGAAAATTTTCACCGATACAGTCGTAATATCAGTCTTAAGTTTGATCATCATAACGTAGCTTATAATATTATATTTAATTCAGCTTTGTTTCCAAAATATTCTGCTCATTTATACCAAAAAATGTTAATTTTTCAAAATATATAATAGGCGAAATATGTATCGTTAAACTGAGCTCACATATATATAAATTGTTATTGGTTTTTTTGGATAGACAATAAATTAATTACATTTTCTGAAGAACAATAGCCATTTCTAGTTAAAAGGAGCAATTTTTAATAATGAAGAATACCATAAATACGATCAAAACGTCACTGCTGCTAAGCATCCCGCTAGCGCTGACAGCCAATTTCGGTTCAAAAGGGCAGCTTTATTTATGATTCCACAGTAGCAAATATCCTTTTATTTGATGCAAGCAACTAAGACTAAGCCTTTCCTAGCCCACCTACTAAGCCTGAGCCTAAAGGCCGATTCACACGGTGCGTTTTTGCCGCTGCGATTTTGACGCTAAAACGCAAGACGCAGGGTGTCGCACACAAAACGCAGCATCTGAACAAACGTTGCGTATCGCAAACTATTTTGCTGCGCCTGTACTGTTAATTTAATTTGAGAAACAGATTTGCTAATATTGTTGAAACCAACACGTCCGCAGCGTCAAAACGCACTGAAATAGCAAGCCGAATTGCAGTCTGGCGTTTAAAACGCTACGGAAAAATCAAGACGCATTAATTCCGCATTGAAATAGCTGCGTCTGTTCACACAGTGCGTTTTGCCGCAGCGGCGAAAACGCAGCGGCAAAATCGCAGTAAAATCGCAGCGTGTAAATCGGCCTTAAGCACTAAGCCTAAGCCTGAGCCTAAGCTTTAAGCCTCAGCCTAAGCACTAAGCACTAAGCCTAAGCACTAAGCCTAAGCCTATGCCTGAGGCTTAAATTCAAAAAAAAACTGCTAAGAAGCATCAGAAATACCTTTACCGCACTAAAAAACCCCAACTAGCTTCATATTTTGAAAAGAAATGCAGCTATAGCCCGGAATTTGTACTGAACCTTACTTGCGCTGTAACGCTTCAATTAGCCTGATCCTGGTAGCTTCAGAAAAAGTTTTGTAACTTTTCAAAGCCTGAACCGATTTGCACAATTTTTTCAGCATTTAGTAGCTTAGAAGTTACGCTTTCAATGGCAGTAGCAGGTTTTTGTTTGATTCAGTATTTTTGCCTAAATCTATTTTTGCGCGAAAAATTTCATGTAAAGTTTAATTTTTGGACAAAATTTGATTTCCAGCTAAAGCTTACATCCTACAAACTTCTAACCTAGCCTATTCGAAAGAGCGTTTAATTTTGACCCCCCCTAGGTTTGGGGGATATAGGGGGACTCCGGATCATTAGTCGAAAAAATGCCGTTTTTCCGACTTATTCCACCCCTAAGGGTTTTAACACCAATAATTTCACTCTAGATTTTTATTAAAAGGGGCGACAGCTATTTTGGGGGCTAGAGATCAGATTGGGGGCTTGACTGACGATGGGGGTTCTATATTTTTATTAAAAGATGGGGTAGGAAGCGATTTATGGCCAAAAATAATTTCCCCCTCCGCCGAACCTTGACCGCCATTTTTGGCTTCAAACTTTGGTCTAATTTCACTTCCAAAAACACTGAAACACAGTTTTAACCCTCGCACGACTATGCATTTTGGGGGTTTTACGTTTTGAGTTATTATACAAAATTGAGTGAACATGAATACAAATTTTTGTTCTGGCTTTGTTGCGCACATATTGCAGGTATTTAAGGGGGTAGTGTCGCGAAAGCAGTCGATTTTGCGCGACTATAAAACTTTTTCAGTGAAAGATAGGTCATTGTTCTTTATATATTCTAAAAATATGTTTCAAAGCATATATTTTTGCCAAGTTTCAGAAAAATTGATGCAGCATACAGTTAGCAGTGAAGTCGCAAAATCGGAAAAATGACGTTTTGAAAACCTATTCACATTCGATAATTTCGTCACAATTAAAAACTTTTTGTTTAGATTCTTTACACAAAGTAAAAGCACATATGCTTTAGTTTATGCACACAAAATTTGGTGCAAATTGCTTGAGTCATTGTGGAGTAATGCCTGTTTGAACTATGAAACTGTGCGTAACCTGTAAGGTACTCACAGCAATAATGATAAATTGTAAAAAATTTAGACACTTATTTTGAAATCAAAAGAAAAACGAAGCTTCATTTTTCATTTTTCTTATTTGTGGCAAAAAATGGTGCATCAAAACATTACATGTACTTCGCAAGCTGGCCAATCTGATATCTGGCTTGATTTTTTGAACTTTTATGTCTCTATTGTGTGATGTCTAGCTCACAAATGGTGATTGGTTAAAATATTGGTAGATATTGGTACTTGGTAGTCTAGTGTCTGGCAGTGTTTATTTGACACCATATGGCATTTCAGTAGTTTCTCAGTTAACGTACAATTTCAAATCAAAAAGTTGTCATTTTGCAGCCTATGAGCAAAACTGCTTTGGCGACACTACCACCTTAAAAACACGTCGACAAGGCATTGGCTTAGCTTAGTTTGGCATAACCGCAACCATTGTCACTGTAAAGCCATACGTTTTGCGACAGTGCGAAACAATAGCAGCCTACTAAGCAAAGTCATATGCATGTAGATAGTAATGAACAAAGGTCCTATTAATTAATAAAAATGTTGGTTTTGTGTGTATGATTTTGTTTGCAAAATTTCAAAAAGTATCAAGTTCGTACGATGGGGTCCGGTTGGACCCCCAAGTTTGTACGTACTAGCTGATGAAAAACATAACAGCTCACATTATTGCTGTAATAATAACATAAAACAACCTATTGTTCGGCATCAAGAATGTTTTATATGACAATCTATTATACAGCAGCTTCGTTGGAGCGTTCGAAAGTACCTGCTTTTTGGGGTCTGGGTGGACCCCACCGCACAAAGTCGGTACTTTTTGCCTTTTGCTTCTGATTTCTAAAAATTGCCAAATAGTTTAACTTAAATATTTTGTTTCTTTGTTGAGCCATGTAAGTGTAAAAAAAATGACAGCCTAATTGTGAAAGCATATTCGCACTTTGCTGAAACAATGAATGGGTTCAGTTGGACCCCATAGGCGTGCGAGGGTTAAAGGGGTCATAGCTCAGAAAATCCAAATTTGTGGATAGTGGTTCTATTATAAAAAATACTTCGCTTAAGGTGCTCTACTCCAAAAAAAGTCCATTATTTCCCCCACCCAACTGCTCTTGATCCGAATTTGTTGAAAAGTTAACAAAAAATACATGGAATTTTACTAAAAAGATGTAAACTTACTGTTAATAGCCGAATGTTAAATTGATGAAAATTTGTTAAAAAATGAGATCAATTGATGAAATTTTACAGAAAAAATGTAAACTTACTGTTGATAGAAGATTGTTAAATGGATGAAAATCAGTTGGAAAAAAGATGATAAATTGATGAAATTCAACTGAGAAAATTTAAACTTAACTATTGATAGCAGAACGTTAAATTGATAAAAATTCGTTGAAAAAATGATGATAAATTGATGAAATTTTATATGAAAAATGTAAACTTACTGTTGAAAGCTGAATGTAAAATTGATGAAAATTTGTTGAAAAAAAGATGATAAATGGATGAAGTTTCACTGAAAGTATTTAAACTTACTATTGATAGCAGAACGTTAAATTAATGAAAATTTGTTGAAAAAATGATAATAAAAATATTGAAAATTTGTTGAACGTTGCACGCAAATTTCGTTCAGATATGTTATTGAAATCTTGCTGAAATAGGTTCAGATTTTTGTAGAAATTTTGTTGATATTTTGTTGAAAAAATGTCGATATTTTACTGAAGTTCAGCAGATCATTTGTTGAATTCTGAGTAATAATATGTAGAAATTAGTGTTTGGCCGATACCAAAAAATACCGATAACCGATACCGATACCGATAAAAAAATACCAATACCGATACTGATATTTTCTATGCAATGTGTTATATGGACTGTGTTATGTATACAGACGCACAGTATTTCTGTGGACTGTACTTAATTGTGTTATCGTATGGGGATGCTAATGAATGTAGGAATAATAGCATAAACTTGTGGTTGGGTGGGGATTCAAATCAAAAATTTGTCAGAAGGCGGGGGAGGGATTAGATGGGAAAAAGAGTGAAGATCCCGGCCCCGTCGTGTGCCAAATTTTTAATTTAACGATGCGTCTTCTTTTATCTTATTGAGTGTATCATTTATAAATGGCAGCGTGGCTGATTGGTTATGATCTCAAGGTTGACGGATAGATTCCTCGCTAATCAGTTAATTGTAATAATTGAGCGGCCAGATTACGGCCACATTGCTCCTGCTAAGCCAGCGGTATAACCTGGAACCTTATGTGATCAGTAAATAGGTACTACAGTTATGTTGGAAAGTAACATGGGTCCGTCTAAGGCATACAATAAGTGGTTGCTTCTTTCCCCCCTCCTCCGGATGTATATAGTCATTCTCGAAGTGGTAGTCATTGTGACATTGAATAGTCTTTCTCTTAAACCTCTCTAGAGCTATGTAACGGAGATGAGCACCGCAATCGAGAGCGGCAAGGCCAAAGGATAATTATCTATCCGTGGGTCATTTTTAACTTATTTTATTTATAAAAAATTAACATTCTGAAAAAGTTTTAGCAATTTTTGCTTGAATTTTGACAAAAAACTTTAAAAATTGCAACTTTTGGCTTCAGCAAGATAAAGATTGCATCACTTTGGGGGAAGGGGTAAAAATCGCATTGGTATCAAGGGTGGGGGATCCCTGCCAGGGGGGAAAGTAAAGGTATTGTACTGCAGTTATATTTTTGAGTAAAAGTAGTCAAAGATATTTATGCCACAAAGTCACAGCATAGTGCACGCACAGGCTACAAAGGTATGGTCAATGTTCGTAGAATAGGTAGTATATAATTGTAAGATACTGACAGGTTCAACGCATGTGCATATTCGACGGTCTACTATGTACTTTTGTGGCTTCCTAATTTTAACGTGTGTTAGCAGTCCTGGTACCTAATGCTTACCATGAGAAACTAAACAAGCAATCAGATAAACATCTACCTACACCATACAATGGTGTTTCTGACTTTCTGAAATTGTGAAAACACAATAAGAGCGGAAATGTTTGCCATACTGAGCTTCTGGTGCCTGTTGAGGTCTTTGATTAAAAAAGTTGGAGGTAAAAAACGTAAACAGTAAGGTAAGACAACGCTTAAATTTCAAGCAGGTGAGCTAAGATTCCCCAGGAAAAAAACTATCGGTATCGGAATTTTTGGAATTTTAAAATACCGATACCGATAACGATACCGATATGCCTAATATCGGCCAATACGGATACCGATACCCATAATCGGCCAAACACATTGCTGAATTTTACATGTTATTTTGAGGATAATTTTTCGTTATTTTTTCATCGAATTGGGCTTCCTGTGCTTAGGCTTAGGCTTAGGGCTTTGGCTTAGTATGAGGCTTAGGCTTAGGCTAGGTTCAGGCTTAGGCTTAGCCGCTTAGGTTCAGGGGCCGTATTCTCAAAATTACCTGCAGGTAAAGTTAGGCTAACTTTACCCACAGGTAAGGTGAAGGTAAAGTTAATTCTGCGGGTAAGGGTAAAGTTAAAGTTTACCAGAGGGTAAAGGTAAATTCTTAGAATACGGGGTAAAGTTAAAGTTAAGCTGTGGGTAAGGTTAAAGTTTAACCTTACCTGTGGGTACGGTTAAAGTTTAACTTTACCTGTGGGTAAGGTTAAAGTTTAACTTTACCTGTGGGCAGGGTTTTTTTTGTGCAAAACCCTGTGCAAATGCACACTTTTTTAAAATTTTGCACACAAAAATTAAAATTTTGCACAATAATGCACAGTGCCCGATGGGCCTGGGATATGGTCAAAATGCACTGTTTTTAATGCAAAATCGAAAAAAAATTCTGGGGGCTGCCGCCCCCAGACCCGTGCATTTAATGGCATACCTGGCGGTATCATGAACGGCATCAGGCTTTTATACTGCTTTTTGGCAAATGGCGCATGATTTGCGTAATTGTTGTTCAAATTGCGAGAGGTTTTTTTTTCTAAAAATTGTGTTACACGTTGTCAAAAACCATAAGACGTCTCTAGCTCCCAAGACCTCCACGGTTCAACAAAGCTAATTGGCTGCTTTTCCAAAAAATTGTGAACCAGGAACTCGAAGAAAAGCCAATCAGCCAAGACCTCACAGCCGAGCAAGCCGTGCAGGCCCTCACTGCAATTATCCAAAAAGCCCAAAAAGCTGCGGTACCAGTGGGGGACTCTCGCCCACCCAAACCGTGGTGGACGCCGAAAGTTGCTGCTGCCTGTGCGGACAGAGAACGCTTGGCCCAAGTCGTCAAAACCGATTTGAACAAACTAGACGACTGGAAGAAAGCCTGCAGATCCGTCAGAGAGCTAATTGCGCAAGCCAAGCAGAACCAGTGGAGAGAATTTGCAAGCGCTCTCAATTTCAGAACCAATCCAACAACGGTCTGGCCCACAATAAAGCGCCTGTCCGGGAAAAAAGCTGGGGGCAACAGCGGCGCAGCCCTGCTAGTGAACGGCAAACCCATCGCAGACGCCTACGGCAAAGCAAACTGCTTCATCAAAGAATACGCGGTTACCTCTAATATCAAGACCAAAAAGCAAGACAGGAGTACAGTGCACAGCGTCAAAGACCAGCTAAAGACCAAATGCAACCACGACGACTACTGCTCAACATTCAACCTAGCTGAACTCAACCTGGTCATTAATAACCTCAGAGCCACAGCAGCCCCAGGCCCTGACGGAATAAGCAATGCTAGTCTCCGTCACCTGCCACCGCAGGGTAAAGAAGCCCTTTTGCAAGCCCTAAACAGCTGTCTAACTCAGTCAGTCTGTCCAAAACTCTGGTGCAGAGCGAAAATATTCCCAATTCTCAAGCAGGGGAAACCAGCGGAGGCCCCGGGCAGCTACCGCCCCATAGCCCTGACATCCTGTCTAGCTAAAGTTATGGAGCGGCTAGTAAAAGAACGGCTGTGTCACTGGCTAGAGTCCAATGACGCTCTAGACAACCAACAGGCAGGCTTCAGACGGCTACGCTCAACCCAAGACCAAGTCCTCAGAATAACGCAGTCAATCAGTGACGGTTTCAACCAACGAAAGCCAGCGGCCCGAACCATCCTGACACTCACAGACTTCAGCCGCGCTTTCGACAGGGTATGGCACACAGGATTACTACGCGAAATGCTGCGCCTAAAAATACCTTTGTGCCTAGTGAAGTGGATCTGCTCCTTCCTGCGCGAACGGTACAACCGAGTCGAATTCGAAGGCGCTCAGAGCAAACTCAGGCACTTCAGATTTGGAGTCCCCCAGGGATGCGTGCTCTCCCCTACCCTGTTCTTGATCTTTATAAACTCAGTCACCAGCCGCCTCCCGACCAATGTGTCTGCGTCGTTATTTGCTGACGACTTGGCCCTGTGGACGCAACACAAAAACCTGCTCACTGCGGAATCAGCACTGCAAAGCGCCCTTAACACGGTCCACGAATGGTCAATCGAGCACTACATGCAAATCAACATCCAAAAATGCGAGTCTACAGTCTTCACCACCTGGAGCACAGAGTACAGCTACCGGCCAAGCCTATACTTACAGGGCCTGCAAATCCCGTACAACAAGAACCCGACCTTTTTGGGTATAAAATTTGATCCGGCGCTCACCTTTAAAGCTCACGTGAATCAGATCATCACCAAAGGGCGCGCCCGAAACAATATCCTACGAGCCCTGGCCGGCACCAAGTGGGGGTGCAATAAAGAAGATCTAAGGCTGGTATATTTGACATATATATCTGCTGCCTTGGAATACTGCGCCCCGGCCTGGATGGGAACTACAGCCCCATCATCCCTGGCAAGACTGCAATCTGTTCAGAACGAAGCGGCCAGAATTATAACGGGCTGTCCTAAAGGCTCCCCTGCTCCACTGACCCTGAACGAAGCTAACCTGCTACCGCTTGCGTCGAAGGCCAAGATACACGCCACCCTTGCGTATGAACATTGTCGTCGGCTACCTACCTCAAATCCTGTCCGAGCTGCTAGTGAGGGTCTAACACGCCAAAGACTCAGCAGCCAATCAAGCTGGAGAGAAACTGGCAAAACAGGCGCAGAAGAAGTGGGGTTGAGCAACACCCCAGCGGAACCTTTCTGTCAGATCTGCCCTGTAACACCTTTCAACCTGCCACCTGGCTTAGAACTCTTGGACTGTCTCTCGGACCGACTGCGTAAATCAGACGCAGCAAGCTCCAAGGAATCGGCTACGCTGACGTACCTTCAGGAGCTCCACACAGGCTGCCCACCCGATATTGAGATATATACAGACGGCTCCGCGCACCAAGGTCGGCACCGGGGAGGCGCAGGCGTTAAGATCTACCACCGGCGACTAGGATTTACTCGCAACATTAGTGAACCTGCAGGTCTCCTAACGTCCAGCTACAGGGCCGAGCAATTAGCCATCAAACGGAGCTTAGCATGGATCGTGGAGGTGGCCAACGACTGGGACAGGGCCATCTATATCTACACTGACTCTCTCTCCACTGTTCGTAACCTGAAGGCCGGACCGCAAAAGTCCAAGACCGCTACCGCCCACACAATTTGGTCCAGCTTAGCGGCCGCCTCAGCCGCCCCTGGACGGAGGCTTTTCGTGGTCTGGATTCCAGGCCACTCAAACATCGTCGGGAACGAAGAAGCTGACCAGTTAACAAACATGGCTACTAACCTGAACCAAGAAGAAGTCCCACTAGACATGTCTACAGTCAAGGCCCACGTCCGCAGCCATTACTGGAAAAAATGGCGTTCCACCCTAAGCTCTGACAGACTTCGGGGGGCTGTCAGACCACCACCAACACGCGACAAAGAAGCCTACCTGTCGCGCGCTGAGCGGTGCACTCTCTCTCAGCTCCGCATAGGTGGCTTTTCACCAATCCTGGGGTGGTATCGGCACCGAATCGGCGCCGCCCCGCTCTCGGACTGCCTGGCCTGCCCGGGCACAGTAGATGACCTTGCACACGCGATCCTGGAGTTCCCCCGGGGGGATGCCCCTCGCCTCCGCCACCTGGGCCTGCGCCCAACCTTGAGGGTCCTCTGGTCTTCCCCGGGTCCGGTGATTGCCTATCTACGGGAATGCGGCCGCTTCTCACGAGGCGACCGGACCAATTAACGGAAGTTAAGGGTCGGAAGCACAGCAACAACAACAACAACAAGACCTCCACAAACTACGGCATCTACGTTTCTAAACTAAACTGTCTCACGATGTGGGTGGAATTGTTCCACCCAACCTGAAAAATTCCTAGATCTGCCACTGATATAATTTTATGTATATATAACGTAACAAGGGCATACATACCAAGGGGGGATGCTGAAAGTTTCCACCCCAAAAATTTTTTTCCAGTAAAATTTTACAAAATGGTCCCCCCTTTGAATTTTATGGCCCGCCCAAAAAATTTCCGTTTCGTCTTTTATTAACCAAATTTTGCCCGAAAAATAAAAAAATGCCTGCATTTTCAGGGGACAGCCGCCCCAGATCCCAGCATTGACCCAGAACAATTCCTAAACAATTGCTGATGAAATGTTTTCAATGAAAAAATTATTTCAAAATTCTATAAAAGCTCTGGCTTCTTGGGACTAAAGCCCCTAGGCCCCGCAATTACCCAGATTCGCCAACAAAGTGTTGCTTAAAGTTGCTTTTTTAATGAAGATTTTATTTCAAAACTCCACAAATTAAACTGTGGCTTTAGGGGCTGCCGCCTCCAGACCCCCGCCAATTATGGCATACACACTTTTGCAAGATTAAGTCAAGGAAGGTGGGTCGGCTTCCACTCGCTCAAAAAATTTCTTGGATCTGCATCTGACAGCCACTGTGCTAATGCCAGTAATTTCCAATATTTAGAATTTCAGCACACCAACATAAACATAGCAGAAACGAAACCAGCAAGGGCGTACCCAAGTGATTTTTTACACAAGGGTCCCCCCATTGCTTTTTATGGTATTTTACGGAAAAGTTTTCTGATACGTCTCCAATTGACTAAACTTGACTTAAAAATAAAAAGTTTTCTAAATTTTTTTCTGGGGGCTCGCGCCCCCAGACCCCTTCGACTCTGTGGCTTACTATTCCTTGTTATTATCTAACATCGAAGCCAATGCACGTATACACAATTACAGTATGCTGCATTTGCATGTCTACACGAGTATATTATGCTACCTTTACTTGTGTTATGTACACTGTTTGATGTAACGTTACTTACTATATTTATCTTTTGTTTTACTTTATCTGTCGGAAAAAATTTCTTATACGTATCCAGTTGACCAAATTGGGTCTGAAAATTGGGAAAAATCGCCAATCATTTTATGGGGGCTGCCGCTCCCAGACCCCTGCAACTTTTTGGTTTAGTAACCTTGCGTTTGTAAGGCGTTTTATGAGTGTTAAAATTGCTAAAAAGTGCCTTTTCATCCATTACAAAAAAACGAAAAGTCATTCCCCTCCCGAACTTTCTTTCTGGGTAGGCCACTGATACGTACGTACCTCTAGAGGTATAAAAATGCGTATATTTGCTTCTATATAGGCGAAGAATACGCATTTACAGTTTGCACAGAAAAATATAATTTTGCACACTAAAATTAAAATTTTGCACAATTATGCACACAATTTTTTTTGAAAAAAAAACCCTGCCTGTGGGTAAGGTTAAAGTTAAACTGTGGGTAAGGTTAAAGTTTAACCTTACCTGTGGGTAAGGTTAAAGTTTAACTTTACCTGTGGGTAAGGTTAAAGTTAAACTGTGGGTAAGGTTAAAGTTTAACCTTACCTGTGGGTACGGTTAAAGTTTAACTTTACCTGTGGGTAAGGTTAAGGTTTAACTGTGACTGTGAGTAAGGTTAAAGTTTAGCTGTGAGTAAGGTTAAAGTTAAAGTTTAACTGTGGGTAAGGTTAAAGTTAAAGTTTAACTGTGGTAAAATTAAAGTTAAAAGTTAACTGCGCGTAAGGCTACAGTTTGACTATGGGTAAGGATAAAAGTTTTAACTGTGGGTAAGGTAAAAGTTTACTTCAACTGACTGAGGCTGAAAGAAAAGTTAAAATTTAAAGTGATGGTGAGCTTTATCAATTTTTTAAAAAGTGTACGTAATAGTAAAATTTTTTACAAATTTTGTTTGAAACTAGGCATTTGTGTGTTTTTCCAGTATTTGTCTCAGTTTTCTAGAAGTTCGTCCAGTTTATATATAGTGCAGGGTTTTTTTTGTGTAAAATAGGGTGTATTTACACATCGGCCGCCTAATTTACACAGCAAAATATAAAAATACACACTGATTTACACAGCCCCATTTTGCCCCAAAAGTTGATGAAACGGCCTATTTTGGTTGCAAAAATTACAAAAATTCGCGAAGTGGCGATTTGTGCCTGTGACCTCTTTGTCCTAACAAAATTAAGCCTAATTTTTGACCCCAAAACAAAAAATTTTCAGTTTCTGCTCTTAAACGGCTTATGATTTTTTTATTTTAGCATTCGTTTTTATGCACTTGAAAGTTGACAGTGAAAAATCAGCCACGCTGAGCCTGTCTGTGCGATTTCTTGTCCTACGTCAAACTACTGTAAAAGTTTTACACCTGGATTTGAAAAAAAAATAGTAGGATCTGGCTGATAGAACAACTCTCTTATCTGTTTAAACCATGCATGTACACGGGGTCTCGGTCTGGGTGTTGGGGCTTGTTTCAGATTTTTCGAAATTTTAGGGGGGCTTGCCCTGGCATGTCGGATACTTGAACTGACAAAAACGCAAAATTTTCAATCATCTCATTTTTTTATTTTCGTATGTAGTTCGAGTCTCAAAGTCGAAATATTACTTTTCACGTGAAAAAACGGTCAATTTTTACCTAAAAAATGCTAAAATACTCACTTTTAAAAATTTACACAACATACCCTTAATTTACACAGCAAATTTTTAATTTACACAACATTTACACAGTGCCGATTTTGAAAAAAAACCCTGATATAGTGTTTCCCTTTCTTGAATTTATGGTCCGCAAGAGCTGTAGGTTTGTGTAGCAGTGCAAAAAATTATATATTTTTTGTTTTTACACGATGCCTATATCCAAAAGTGGGATATAAAGCCCTTAGATGCGGTGCTCATCTCCGTTAGAAAGCCCTGCAACGTCAGGGGCGCCACATCTACAATGACTATATGTACATCCATGGAGGGGGGAGGGCAACTCATACCCATCTGAAATGGGGGGGCTCAGGACCAAATAAGGGGCGCCCCCCACCCCCCCTCCTTATGCCAGGGGCCCAGATCGCTGAGGGGGAAGGGCAAAACCGCCGAGGTGAGGACCCTGGCCGGCTGGCCCCCCGGGCCCCGCCTGGCTACGCCACTTTTTGTTCATTAGCCCACCCTATCGCTGGTGCACTGCATAGTCCTCCAAGCGAGATTTATTTATAAAGCACTTGGAGGGATAATATACAGTAGCGTAGCCAGGATCAAGTTGAGGGAGCGGCCAACGTGCCTGTTTGCCCGAAACTTTTCCGAAGTTTGTCTGCCGGGGGCGGGGGAGGGGTGGGACATTTTTTATCTGAGGGGGGCCCTGGCACCCCGGTCCCTCCCCTGGCTACGCTGCTGATAATAATACACGCATGCATTTGCTGTCGCGAAAGGCAGAAGGAAGAGTGAGTTACAGATTTGCTGCTTGCAGGGGCCTGGGGGTAACCACCTTCAGTAAAAAATTACAGAAAATTTTGATTTTTAGGTTAAATTTGGTCAATTGGAGACGTATATCGGAAATTTTTTCTATATATACACATTTTAAAAAAAATTGGTAAAGCTCACCCTCATCCATAGCTAAATTTTAAACTTTCCTTCAGCCTCAGTTGAAGTAAACATTGACCTACCCACAGTTAAACTTGCAATTTTAACCGTAAACACAGTAAACTTTAACTTTAACCTTACCCGCAGTTTAACCTTACCCATAGTCAAACTTCAACTTTAACCTTACCCGCAGTTTAATTTTTAACTTTAACCTTACCCACAGTTTAACTTTAACCTTACCCACAGGTAAAGTTCAACTTTAACCTCACCCACAGGTAAAGTTAAACTTTAACCTTACCCACAGGTAAAGTTAAACTTTAACCTTACCCACAGGTAAAGTTAAACTTTAACCTTACCCACAGTTTAACTTTAACCTTACCCACAGGTAAACTTAAACTTTAACCTTACCCACAAGTAAAGTTAAACTTTAACCTTACCCACAGGTAAAGTTAAACTTTAACCTTACCCACAGCAGGGTTTATTTTTTCATTTTTTTCTTGGTGGCCAGCTGGCCACTAGGCCCAAAAGTTTAGTGGCCAATGAAAAAATTTAGTGGCCAATTTGAAAGATGCGTTAAAAATTTACTGAGTTAAAACACTGAAAATTACCTAACCTAGAGGCCGTCCAGCTTCCACAAGCTAGCAAATTTGGAAAGTTTACGAGGTTTACTGTATTTATACACTAAACTGTAAATAGACAATGCACTCATGTACACATACTGCACATGCTGTCATGAAAGACAAAAGCAAGGAACACTAAGGCAAAGAGTTGGCAAACGCAAACGCTCTAACGTTTTTGCCATTTGCTAGTGTTGAGTTAGCGTAAAAAAAGCCTCTATGTTGCTTGAGCAAATTATATAAATTAGCTGAAGGTCGCGCGAATAGGGTGCGGAAAACAGTGTCTGCCCTACGAAGATCATATTCCTATTCTCAACAGGTATATATATATAATATATATATACCTAGTCCATCTACTTTAATGAGCTCACACGAATTGCATATTGTCGTTAATAAAGTCTTGTGCCAATGCTTTTACAAGCTCAGCCTAAGTATTTTTTCGCTTTAGACAGACAGTAACCTATTCTACCCAAGGAGGCACAAGGGAAACTAAAAAGAAAAAAAAAAAACGAAAAACAATAAAAAAAAAAAAAAAAATGTAACCGGCTGGTCTTATAAAGTAACCGAAGTACTAGAACTACTTAACTTCTGAAGTAATAGATCACCCAGGTTCGCTTCAGCTCGGTTACAAGTGTGACCCTTAACTACGATTGCAGCACACAACGATAAACAGATTATCTTTATTGAACCAGAGTAAACACGCACAGCAAGCAGTTATATACGCACAGCAGCTTAATGGGGCCTGCTACCGTACACCTTACGTACCTACCTAGACCTAAGCTCAATGGCGGGTTGTCTGCCGGGTTAACCGTACTACCGTGTTAGCCGTGTCTAAGCCGTATTAGCCGTACTAGCCGTGTCAGCCGTATTAGCGGTCTTAGCGGGGTGTTAGCCAACAGTCTGAACCGTGTAAGCCGTGTAAGCGGTGGAAACGGTGGAAGCGGTAGAAGCGGTAGATTCGGGTGCAACCGTCTGAGCCGACCGACCTAACCTAACTGACTGAAAAGTGAATTTGCAGCTCCTTTTATAACTTCCAGTTGAAGGCGGGCCTAACTCTGATTGGTTATAAACCAGTCTGAGCTGGATTTCCTTGGCTGCACTGACAGCTGACGTTCTGACTCAATTGTGCTTCTAGAATATTCTAGAAGCTTCTAGAAAGATTGATATCAGACAGTCAAGCAGCCAGACATACGTACTGTGGCGTATACGTAACTATTGTAATAGTTATATTGTGTGAGGTGTGATTGTGTGTGAGTGTCTGAGTGTAGCTAGCTGGCTGGCTATCCGGGCTAACTAAGCCAGCAGCCAGCTTAGCTACGTATACACTGTATGCGTGTGTGTGTGTGACTAGCTGGCTGGCTGGCTGCCCAGCCAGTTGGCCCAGTTACATTCGTCCCCCTCTTGGAAGAGAATGTCCTCATTCTAATACTTTTGGATGCTGCACTCAGTGACCAACGTACTTAGACTAGCAGCTAATCTTAGTACTGCTTACTGCTTTCATAGCTGCAGATTACGTGTACAGTAGCGCAGACATGACATTACGATACAGTGAGACATACAATACATGCAGAATAAAATATGTAACCAATAACCATACTTATACTAATTAGTTACCGATAGCATACCTTGTTCGACCATCAATGTTACTACAGACAGCTACGGAACTGTGTATACTACTCAGTAATGACATAGCTTCAATACACACAGCAAGTATAAAAACTTAACTCCTTAACCCAGGGTGTCTTACAACGGTATGGTCGAACAAGGTGCAGCATACGTACGCACGAACAGATAAAATACATTAATCACAACAGTCTCAAATGATAATAATGTCCACAGCTTCATCAACTCAATCCGTTTAGAATGGCACCGCCCAGCATTGACAAGACTTCTGATGAGATTGACTCCATTTCCATCGAGACCACACCGACTCCTTAAGGGGTGCAGGGATCGTGTCTTGACCGCATTCGCAGGATACCGTGACTGGTTTACCGTTCTGTCGTTATGTCGGGATAAATGCCACCAACCATTGCCTGATACAGTTGAGCCGTCGTTTCCACAGTCCGAAAATATGAAGAGTGTACTACGTCTACTGCTCAGTTTTGGTCCGAACCATTTTACCACCTCTGGCTCTGACATACGTTTAAGGCCATAAAGCCTTCGTTCACGCGCAGTCCACTGATACCGATTTATTGACGGACTCAAGCAGTGACCATAAACTCTGTACGATACAGCTCTATACGATACAGTAGAGTACAAAACTTGCGGGTGATCCCATAAGGGCACAGTATCAGCGTTCACCTGTCGTGTTTGCTCGGTCGCAAGCGGAGTCATTAGTAGCATGGCTACTAATGCCGCAACTACAAACCGTTGCATAAGAGAACCGAAACAGCCCGCTTGAATCGACGCATAGGTCAAGCCCTGACCTTTTGCTCTCAGCCCATTCATAGACTGCTCTACCACTGCAGTTGCGTTCGACTCTGTTCGCAACTTGCTTGAGCTCATTTCCTCTTGCATCGCTGCACACGGATTGAAACTCTGCTTTAGCCAGCGTGTGGTTTTACCGCGTCGAGTAGTTTCCTTTTGACCATTTCTTTTCGTCGTTTTTGCCGCAGCATTTTGCTGCGGTTGATCTGGGTACGGCAGCGCTTGTCTGTTTGTGCTCTCACATTGCTTATTTTCATTTTCGTGCAGAACAGTTTTAGTGCAGGACTTTGTCGCACTTTGCCCTGCCATTTTCGTTACAGTTGCCTCAGACACCGACATCAGTTTTTGTTGATTCCTTTGTCCGTTACGTGAAACCGCCGAGCACTGCTTATACTTCTGACTTTGCTCAAGTGTCTGGTCAGTACCTTTGATATTCCGCTCCTGGGTAGATTTTTTAGATGTTCGTGCCGACTGATATGAATTGCGCACCACAGTTACATTCGACCGGTTCCATCTTCTAGTCCCGTAGGCAATCAAGCCACTTTGCCGATTGTTACGGAAGCCTCTGTGCGGGTAACGCACGGTTACGCCATTAGGGTCAGCCTTTGAACAATCGTGTGAATCCTTACCCAGTTTGCACATGTTTGACCCTCTATCCACCAAATTTGCCGATGCGTTTAACCGTGTTTGTTGGTTCTGCTCCAATGCCGGTTTTACATATTGATCACAATATGCAGGTCGCGTTACAGGTTTCGACTGCTTTTGCAGCGTTTTATTTAGTACCACAGGTGTGGCGGACAATTTTCTAGAATCACGGTGGGTCAAATCAATAGTTCCATGTCGGATAATTGCAGAACCATTGCAACCATGAGCTGAGAAAATAGGTGTCTCAAAAGTTGCGTCTCCGATTGTAGTATACATTGACATGTTCGTTCCGAATGCCAATAAGGCATCCTGCCCTAGTATTACATCATACGAGCAGTTTCGCATGATCTGTGCAGCGACGGTAATACTAGTCGTCCCAATCTGTAACTTCAGATGGTTTACGGCACAGATTCTTGTGCACTTTGGTAACATCCTGCGATTGACCATAGTAACAGCACTCTCTGTATCAATAAACATTTCTGCCGGAATACCGTTAACTGTGCCATAAACCACCGGGTTTGTATATTTAGTGTCTTTTCTGCTATGAAGACTATGTACGGGTCTGACCGTCTGGGTGCCGAACTTTCAAGTTTGCGCACTGTCTTGTATTTCCGTTTGAAACAGTAAGTCTCTCTAATATGCGCAAGTTCTGTTCTAACAAGACTTCTAGGTTAGGTACAGCCTTGGTTTGCTCACTCAGAGCATCCGACCTGTGTTCAGCATCGATACTAGCCGCACGTTTTGGGCTACTGTAATTCGGTGTGACCACGTTAGCAGCAAAGTCCGAATTTTGCTGCAAGTGGAATCGTTGAGGCGTAGGGTTTTGGCCGCTAGGCCCCACATTATCATTAGGCGGTCCTGCACCTCTATGCCAACACCGTACAGCAACGTGGCCTGGCCGGCCACACCAGTTGCAGATCGGTCTGCCGTCTGTGGTGCGCTGGTTCCGACTCACTTGCTCGCTTTGTTGCTCACTTGGCGACTGACTTCGCCTTGGGTTTCTTTCTCTTTCTGTTTCCCACATTTTCATTTTCCGTAACATATCCCTTAACAGCGATTCTTGACTCTTAATCTTTTCACTTAAACTGTCAACTGTTTCCCCAGCAGTTCTCACATCCTGAGGCTCACTACATTTCACTGTCCTCACCATTCTATTGCCTTCCTTATCCATCTCATCAAATCCTTCTTGCTCCTTAGCTCTTATTACTGCCTCTTCAAACGTTGCCGGTCTTGCCGACAAAACAAATCGTCGGATATTTTGATTCAATCCGTTAGCAAATATTTCTTTCATTAAGCGGTCCCTTGAACTGTCGGTAATATCATTGCCATAGGCTTTCTTTGTCAGCTTCTGAATTGACCTTGCGTAGGTCTCTACCGATTCATCATATCTGCACTCGCCTGTGCAGCTCGGAGCTCAACAAACTAGCAGTACGCTCAGTGAGTACATCACTCAGCGCCTTCGTGACTTCCGTCCAGCTTGACTGGACTCCAGTTGGGAGGGCTTCCCAAACCTCAGCTGCATGCCCTTGCAGGAATGCCGGTAATAGTCTCGCCCTGTCGTCATTTTCCCAACCGTTCACTAAACCAACTCGGTTGAAAATACCCAAAAATTCATCAAAGTCATCAGCTGGTTCTCTTTTAAATATAGGGATCTGGGCTAATTACCCACTGAGTCGTTTCAGTTAGGTCCGGTTTTACGTCGGCGTCGGTCATCTTTTTCCGTAAATATTTCGGGGTAGCGTGTTGAAACGTGTTGTTGAAAAAGTACTCTCTGACTGGGTCGCTAAATGAGCTACTTAAATCGCCGTAAGGTGAGGTAACAGACCCGTCTGACGTTGAAGTAGACGTTTTGCCTTGCTTGCTTACCAATCCAAAATAGTGTGCTGCAATCCTGGTCACGGCACCAATTTGTAACCGGCTGGTCTTATAAAGTAACCGAAGTCTAGAACTACTTAACTTCTGAAGTAATAGATCACCCAGGTTCGCTTCAGCTCGGTTACAAGTGTGACCCTTAACTACGATTGCAGCACACAACGATAAACAGATTAACTTTATTGAACGAGAGTAAATACGCACAGCAAGCAGTTATATACGCACAGCAGCTTAATGGGGCCTGCTACCGTACACCTTACGTACCTACTTAGACCTAAGCTCAATGGCGGGTTGTCTGCCGGGTTAACCGTACTACCGTGTTAGCCGTGTCTAAGCCGTATTAGCCGTACTAGCCGTGTCAGCGGTGTTAGCGGTCTTAGCGAGGTGTTAGCCAACAGTCTAAGCGGTGTCAGCCGTGTAAGCGGTGGAACGGTGAAAGCGGTAGAAGCGGTAGATTCGGGTGCAACCGTCTGAGCCGACCGACTTAACCTAACTGACTGAAAAGTGAATTTGCAGCTCCTTTTATAACTTCCAGTTGAAGGCGGGCCTAACTCTGATTGGTTATAAACCAGTCTGAGCTGGTTTCCTTGGCTGCACTGACAGCTGACGTTCTGACTCAATTGTGCTTCTAGAATATTCTAGAAGCTTCTAGAAAGATTGATATCAGACAGTCAAGCAGCCAGACATACGTACTGTGGCGTATACGTAACTATTGTAATAGTTATATTGTGTGAGGTGTGATTGTGTGTGAGTGTCTGAGTGTAGCTAGCTGGCTGGCTATCCGGGCTAACTAAGCCAGCAGCCAGCTTAGCTACGTATAAACTGTATGCGTGTGTGTGTGTGTGTGTGACTAGCTGGCTGGCTGGCTGCCCAGCCAGTTGGCCCAGTTACAACCACCCGAGTAGGGTGTTACATT
>JASANF010014008.1:0-10337 GCA_030248245.1 Trissonchulus sp. WLG1_4
CTAGAAGGAACAAAAGTTGAAAACAAGGTTAAGATTGGTGGTCTAGGAGGTTAAAAATTTGCACAATACATTAACTTTAGCTGCGAAACAACAAATGATTTTCTGGCCCAATATTCTACAAACGTAACCTCAGCTGTCACGTTGGCTTTAGTCATTATTTAAGAGTACGATTTTACCTTCACCTTACCTGTGGGTAAAGTCAGCCTAACTTTACCCGCAGGTAATTTTGAGAATACGGCCCCAGGCTAGACGATCAAGTGATTCGTATGCGTATCGAGTTTAATAATTACCAAACAAAAGTTCTTAAATTACAAAGTTTTGACAACTCAATAGTCAATACCCAAAGTGACCAATATTTCATTAAAAATTGTAAAAAAACATGTCTTCAAAAAAAGAGCAGTCAGTTCCCATACTGACTTTACGTGTTAATTATATTCGGTGAACAACATGGGGCTGCTACTTTTACAGTTGCAGAGATGATTAAAAGGAACAAATATATCACTACACTACTTCAAAAATACAATTATATGAGCCCCTTAAAATATGTTGTGAATGCGTTAAGCTGAGCGGCCTGCAGTAAAAATAGGTACCACGACCAACAATTACGGACACGGTTGTGTACAGCTTTGGAGGAAAAAAAAAATTAAATTTGACAACAATTTTGGTTAACTATAACATCAATAAATATTTCTTAAATTATCTTACCGTAAATCAAAAAAGTTATAAAAAAGTTTAGATTTAATATTCTGAATAAATGTTATCATTTAAGTTAAAGTTAAGAAATTGGCGGAATTTAAGTTAAAGTTAAAGTATGGGTGCTTGAATTTAAATTAAGTTAAAGTTAAAGTAAGACCCTTAACTTTTTTGAAGTTAAAGTTAAAGTTAAAGTAAGACCCCTAACTTTTTTAATTTTAGTTAAAGTTAAAGTTTAACTTTTTTGCCCTACTCCACACCCTAATCCGGGCTCCAATAATGAAACACCTGTGCCTTTTACATCCATGAGCTACTCCGCGGTGGTTCAGACCCCTGTAACGCCATTGGTGAACCTGGGAAACTAAGTAGGATACAACGAACTTTAGAATACAAGGTAACTTGTATCTCAAATCCGTCTTGTCTCCACTGTTTGTATTTTAGTGCCAATGGCATTCGCAGTAAGCGACACGAGCTCAGCTATTTGTTAGATTCTCAGTATTGGGATGTGGTTTGTATAGTTGAAACAAAAATTGATGACAGTATCCCTGACCTCATAATTTGTTGGCATAAAAATTACACTATTTTTCGTAAAGACAGATCCCTGCATGGAGGGGGGGTATGTATTTTGCTTAAAAAAAAGTTAACAGTAGTACTACCGGACATTAACACCTTTATTGGTGAGACATTAGCTATCGACATTATGTTTCGTCTATTTATTGTTCGTATAATTTTGTTCTACAGACCACCTGGTGATAATAATGCATTGCTTGATCTGTCTTCTGACTTAACACTAGCAACAGCTGATAGTTCACTTCCTATTGTTGTTTGTGGTGATTTAAACTGCCCTGATATAAATTGGAATTTAAATTTCTCCCGCATTGCTACTGTACAAAACTTTCTGAATGATATTTCTGGTTTTGGTCTCGAACAACTGGTTACTGAACCTACCCGTTTACACCCACCTAATATTTTAGATGTCGTTTTGACTAATCATACAGACACTATTAGTTCTTGTTCAACCTCGAAACCGATAGGATCATCAGATCATCTTTCTATAATTTTTCAGGTTAACGTAAAAAGTCACCCTGACAAGCCTAGATATTTTAAAAACTTCTTTGCTATGAACAAAATTGACATTAGTCACTATTTAGCATCTGTTGATTGGATTAGTGTGTTTTGGCTGACTTATAATAATAACACTGACATTGGTATTGTGGAAGCGTTCTGGCTTGCTTTTAAAAACGAAGTTAATAGCATAATTGATACATTTGTTCCTACAGTTAAAGCAACAACGCCAAACCTCTTCAAGGCAGCTTTCTGCACCCGATCGTGCGTGCCAAATGCCTTTAAATCTTGGACCCGCAACATGGATTTCTTAGCTATTTTGAATACGCCGACCAAAACATCAACAAAACCTTATGTTCAATATGAAAGCAAACTTGCTGACAAGCAAAATTTAAAGGCATTCTATAGGTATGTAAATCAAAGAGCCAGGCAAAACGTTGCTATTCCTGCGCTGATGAACGGTACGAGTGTTGTTGCAGATGATCAGGCAAAGTGTAACTTACTGAACGAACATTTCAGCTCAGTTTATACCAAAGATAATGGAACCCGTCCCGTTTTCAACACTCAGGCAGGTTACTCAACACCTTGTCAGGATCTTATTTTTGATGTATTGGACATACATATAGTATATGATGTAGATGATGTATGATGTATATAAACATCTGTCTGCACTCGAATCTAACATGGTCTGTGGAAGCGATAACATTCCATATATATTTTACAAAACGTTTGCAGCAGAATTAGCCTTTCCTATTTATACCATTACAGATTTTTCGTACAGATTAGGAATACTTCCTAGAGACTGGAAAGATTCTAATGTTACTGCAATTTACAAAAACAAGGGTTCTCGCTTCTACGTCGATAATTATAGAGATGTATCAATAATTTGCGGGGCCGCTCGACCCCCCGATGCTTTGATAAATGAACGACTTATGAGTCATTGTTACAAACATAACTTTTTTGCTGAAGCACAGCATGGTTTTCTTGCGTGTCGATCTACTGTTGCGAATCTTGTGTCAACTTACACTAATGTGGTGGACGAGCTCGATTCTAAAAAGAAAATAGACATGGCATTCATAGACTTGAAAAAAGCTTTTAATTCAGTGTCTCACCCAAAACTTTTACTTACACTTGAGCAACTGGGAATATGTGGAAGATTGCTTAAAATTATAGGTGAATTTATTAATAATCGGCGTCAGCGTGTTCGCATTGAGCAAAACTTTTCTGCTTGGAGTGAAGTACATAGCGGGGTACCCCAAGGTTCCGTGAGTGGGCCAACTTTGTTCTTGATTTTTATTAATGATGTTGTTGAGCAGCTTGGTTCATCTCACTGTTCTTGGTATGCTGACGATTCTAAGCTATTTTTTACAGGTCCTGGGCCCGGTTTCATAAAAGATCAGTTGCGATTCATTAGTAACACTGATATAAGCTAGAAAATAAGTTATAACTTTGCGTTAACTTAATGCTTATGTTGGAAATTTTCGCAACATATTGCCAATATGTTAGATAATGTGTGTGCAAACTTTCGTTAGATTTACTTGATGCAGACAAAAGTCTAGCTAAGTCAGAGTCATTCATTAGTCCCAAATATTAGTAAATATTAGTGGCTTAAAAAGTCTCACTAATATTTGCAACTAATAAATGTCTAAAGTTAGCTATATATTTCACTGGATTAAGCGACTTTTTTGAGATTTTTATCACACGTTATGCGACATATTAGCAACCTGTCAACAAAATTTCTAGCAGAAATAGTGTGTAAGCGCAAAGTTGTACTCCATTTTCTATGTTGCATCAGTGTTACTAGTGAATCGCTATTCATTGTTTATGAAACCGGGCCCTGATAGGCATAGGCAAGAAACACTTCAACGTGCCTTGGACCAATTTGTGAACTGGACCCAGCTGTGGCAAATGCAGATATCTTTTGCAAAGTCGTATATACTGTATTTAGGGCGAAATAACCCGATGTTAACATATAATATTGATGGACAACAACTGCAAGTGGCAAATTACGTCCCTGATTTAGGTATTCTTGTTAACACTCAGTTCAAATTTTCGGAGCATATAGCGAAAATTGTAAAGAAAGCAAGTTCCGTTCTCTTCCTGTTAAGGTCTGGTATTGTTTCCGATAATGTTGATGTAAACGTGAGGCTATATAAATCCTATGTAAGACCGATACTAGAATATGCTTCTGAAGTATGGAATCCCTATTATATTAAAGACATAAATTTAATTGAATCAGTACAGAAAAAGTTTCTAGCTCGTTTTAAATTTGAATCAAATTTGACCTATCTCGAAAAGTGCACACTAGTTGGGATAGATAGCTTAGAACTGCGCCGTTTATTGTGTGATTTATGTTTTGTGTATAGTGTCACTCATGGTTTGATGTCAATCAATCCAGAAACTATTTTTACTTTTCATAATGAATCGAGAACTCGCGGGCACTCTTTCAAATTAGCCTACCCTAAGTTTAACTTGGATAAGAAGAAATTTTGGATTTCTTACAGAGTTGTGGCACCTTGGAACTCTCTTCCAGATGCATTAGTAACAGCACCAACATTGAAAAAGTTCAAATTGAACTTGCAGCTATATAAACCAAATCTTCTCAGATTCTTGAAAGTGTATAAGGAATAATCTTTATTGCTTCCTCATTATCACTTATTTTGCCGTCTGTTTTTGTTTTCTGTTATGTTCGCTTCTACTTTGTTATTTTGTGTTCTTTTTGTTGGAAAATGTTGCTGTTATCTTATTGGATTCTATTATTATTTCGTATGTAAAATTGTCGTCTCTACTTTGTTTATCTTTATTTCTGTTGATTCACCGTATTTTTCTTTGGAGTAAATTTGTTTGTTTGTTTGTTTGTAATGTAGCTCATAGACTATACGTTTTCACGGGAAACCAAAAAAATCTGTCGTAGGCCTAACCTTGTTCTAAATGCTGGCACCGGTTTCATTTCGCTATCTCTTACCATTTTTTGGCGGGAAGCCAAAAACTTGCCGGGGAAAAAAACCCTTTTGGGGGAAAAAAACCCATGTGGGGGAAAAAAACCCACCCCATAAATCACCCGAAAAGTGTGTTAGCGGTAGTTTTTCAACGCTATGGCACGTATTAGGAGTAGTAGATGCCCCTGATGCCAAAACTATACGCAGATTTGCTATGGGGCCTCAGGTAGACAAGTTTGAAAACAGCCCTTCGCAGCCCATTATAAAATTTTGAATTTTCAGATTTGAAAACAAAACACCTTAATTTCGCCTGAAAACGTTGAAAACAACTAAAAAGTTGCTATTACGTTTCAAATACATGCAAAATCTGCACTTTATGGCTACTTTTTACGCCATCGACCCTCCATGGAGGGTACCGTAAGTGGGTGTGACTGGTCGTGACGGGGATATTTTACTTTCATTCGGTTATTTGGCGTTTATACAAGAGAAATTAACAGGTTATAATTAAAAACATACAAAAAACTGGCAATAGCACCAGATAATACTACTTTCCGCTCCAAAGGGACCTCAAAATGACAAAGTCCGACTATTGGGCCCGTATTCCAGAATTCGATCAAGAAAGTGTCAGTATGCGCATTTGTGTTAACAATAAACGTTTTTTGCACTACCATGAGTCTTTTGGAGTAGCTACTAGGTTTTTGGACATCACCAGACCATTTTCAAAAAGTGGGTTTTTTTTCCCCACATGGGTTTTTTTTACCCCGTCTAATTTCGGTCATGCCCCCCCCTCGTACGAAAGAAGGAGGGACCTGCCACTGCGGTCATGCATAGAGGAAGGGTAGTCCTCTGTAAAAGTGTTTTTACATTTGAGCTCGCATCTCTTAGTGCTGAGAAATTAGACTCCAAAATTCACCTCCCTTGGAGCCATCTCGAGTCAAAAATGGGGGGTCAAAATTTTTGACTTATAAAAAGTACCAACGAGACCCCGTTTGGATACCGCTTATATACGGTTGCCTACAGGGACTGTACTATACGCTGGCAAATTTTTAGACCTGTACCACATACCCAAGTTCCGGAACCGGGGTAGATTTTTTTTCCCCCAAAAAATAGGGTGGGTTTTTTTTCCCCGCCTGCTATATGATTAGGTTTCTTATTTCATATTTTTTTCAAGTCTGTGTGATTATTATTATATTTTATTCTTTAATCTTTAGTGTTTGGCTGGTCAACTTTGTTATTCTGGCTTGACATACTTAATAATTGTAATATCCAATTAGTATGAGTTTAGCAAAAAATCAAAAATAAATCTGAAAGTTCAACTAGACGCACTAGTCAGAACTATGTAGTTCGGTAGATGAGAGGGGAAGACTCTACTCCCAACTAAAATTTAGTCCCAGGGGATTGAGGGGGCACAATTCAAAGGGGTGTCACGCCGGAGGCAAAGAACGAAAGAGCGTCACGGCGCGCAGGACTAATTTTTGCGCTAAAAACTCGTTTTATCTTGGGTGTATAGTTTAGCAGAACATTGGTAATTCCGATACAAGCTGAGCGATTTTTAACTAAATTCAGCCAAACAGTGTCTGATATTGCTATTTTCTGGCGTGAACAAGGATAAATTGTGTCTGCTTTGGGACAGAGGTCAAAATTTCACAGTATTCAAGTAGACACGGCCCCATACCCACACAAAAGGAGGAAATAGCCAGGAACGTAACCAACATTGCCGTGATGTAGCTGTTAATTATATATACATAAGGGGTGAATTTCACCACGGTGGTTTTTAAAAACCATGGTTTTACGTACGTCTGCATATAATTTGCACATAATTTCATTACGAAATATAGTCTGATTCGTTACGAATTTCGTGAATTCTCTAAAACCATGGTTTTTGCTCAGTTGAAATTTAAAACCTGCAGCATAGCAGGTTTTTCTTCTGCTTAAGTTTCAACTAAGCAAAAACCATGGTTTAAGAAAATCAACGAAATTCGTAAGGAATCAGGCAATATTTCGTAATGAAATTATGTGCAAATCATGTAAAACGTACGTAAAACCATGGTTTTTAAAAACCACCGTGGTGAAATCTACCCAAGGTGTCTGACCATGGTCTTGTAAGTTTACCTAAAAACTTATAAAAAGTCATCAAACCAATAGGTGAAAAAATGGCAAAAAATGACCCAAAGTCTCGGTTTTGGCGGTCTCGGAATTTGGTCTCGGTCTCGATAGTCTCGGTTTCGTAGTCTCGGTCTCGGTCTCGGTCTCGGAAAAAAACCGAGACTTCCATCCCTAATACACTGTCTGATGTGACGTGACTTACTATCTTGTGTTTTAATTTTTCTGTCGGAAAAAATTCTGATGCGTCTCCAGTTGACCAAATTAGGTCTGAAAATTAGAAAAATCGCCAATATTTTTATGGGGGCTGCCGCCCCCAGACCCCTGCAACTTTTTGTTTTAGTAATCCTGCGTTTGTAAGGCGTTTTATGAGTGTTAAAATTGCTAAAAAATGCCTTTTCACCCATTACAAAAAAATCGAAAAGTCATTCAAAATTTGTTCTAGGTACACCACTGATACGTACGTACCTCTAGAGGTATAAAAACGCGTATATTAGCTTCTATATAGGCGAAGAAAACGCATTTACAGTTTGCACAGAAAAATAAAATTTTGCACACTAAAATTAAAATTTTGCACAATTGTAGCATAATATACTCGTGTAGACATGCAAATGCAGCATAATGTACTCGTGTATACATGCATAGGCTTTGATGAAAGATATGTAATAGCAAGGCTTAGTAAGCCACTAAGTCGCAGGGGTCTGGGCCTGGGGCGGCAGCCCCCGCAAAAAAATGGGAAAATTTTGATTTTTATGCCAAATTTGGTCAATTAGTGACGTATATGTCAAAAAATTTTTGCGGCCGGACCATAAAAACCAAAAAGAGGGGATTCCCCGCCATCCGTCCACCCTGGGTATATACACCCTTGCTGGTTGCTGCAATGTTTATGTTGGTGTGCTGAAATTCTAAATATTGGAAATTAGTGGCATTAGCACAATGGCTGTCAGATGCAGATCCAAGAAATTTTTTGAGCGTAGGGAAACCGACCCACCTTTCTTAAATGATGGGTGGAGCAAAGCAATTCCCCCCACTTCGTGAGACAATTTAGTTTAGAAACGTAGATGCCGTAGTTTGTGGAGGTCTGGGGAGCTAGAGACTTATGGTTTTTGACAATGTGTAACACGATTTTTAGAAAAATAAAACTAGCAATTTGAACAGAATTACGCAAATCATTGTGCCTTTTGCCAAGAAGCAGTATAAAAATCAGCCGCCGTTGATGATGCCGCCAGTTATGGCAGTACGTACCTCTAGAGGTATAAAAACGCAGGGGTCTGGGGGCGGCAGCCCCCAGAATTTTGGCCGATTTGGCATTAAAAACAGTGCATTTTGAGCATATCCCAGGCCTATCGGGCACTGTGCATTATTGTGCAAAATTTTAATTTTTGTGTGCAAAATTTTAAAAAAGTGTGCATTTGCACAGGGTTTTGCACAAAAAAAACCCTGCTGCCAACCTAATTTAGCGTAATGATGCCGTCTCCTATTTATCTCCGTATTTAAGGCGCAGTTTAAGATCACCACAAATTTTCGACATCGTTTATACACTGACATTGCCAATCTACACTGGTACAAGGTTATGATTTATGCACTATATACATAAAAACTATTTTGAAAGTTAGTCTTACTTTCAGCTATACTTCGAAGTTTCTTGAAGACCTGGGAAACGCTGGGATCACCAGGCTCGCTCAAATGCTGCTTGATAATGGATTTGTCTTGTTGAGACAAAGGTATATGTTGAATATCAATATTATGACCATAATATGTTCCATAAAACTGCACTTGAATTTTCTCGCTTGAAGATTGTATTGTTCGAATCTCAGCGGTGCAGATATTATTTATTTTGCAGGAGCCACGCCATCGCGGACAACGTTTTGTGGTATTGTTGTTGTAATCACCAGATCTGAAATAAGATTTGTATTTTTTGCTGCATAATAACTAAATATTAGTCAAATTATTATTTATAAAAGATCACCGAAGTACTATTATTTACAAAAAAGCACCGAAGTACTTATGTTTGCTTGTAATTTTACATATGAAGCTTTGTCTTTTTGGACAAACGTTCGTCTTTTTGGACCAAGCTTCGTCTTTTAAGACAAAACTTGGTCCTTTTGGACAAACCTTCGTCTTTTTTTGGTAACGAAGCTTTGTCTTTTTGGACAAACGTTCGTCTTTTTGGACCAAGCTTCGTCTTTTAGGACAAACCTTTGTCCTTTTGGACGAAGCTTCGTCTTTTTCTGGTAACGAATGTTCGTTACCAGTAACGAATTGGAAAGTTTTTTTGCAATGTACTGTAAGTTAAGCTCAGCATTCGCACACTTTTAAATCGGCAAGACAATGGCGTACCCAGGGAAGGGTAGATGGCCGGAATTGCCCCCCTCCCGAAATTTTTTCTAAGTGAATTTTTACACAAGGGTTCTCCCTTTTGCTTTTATTGCCTGGTCGAAAAAATTTTCCGATACGTTTCCAATTGATCAAATTTGGCCTAAAAATAAAAAAATTTCCTAATTTTTTGCTGGGGCCTGCCGCGCCCAGAACCCTGCAACTTCTGGCAACGTGTTCTTCCATTTTCGATTCATATTTTTATGTTAATATTGAAAATAGTGCATTTTAACCTATTACAAAAAATCAAAAAGCCATTCTCCCTGAAATTCTTTTCGAGATACGCCACTGCTTAAAGGTAGAAATGAAAATTTTTTCAGAAAAATTTTTTAAACCCCAAAGTCGTAACTGAGGACGGCCAGTGCCATAATAAAGTGATTTTCACCTAAAACACGCGCTTAGATAACATTATAACCGCCCTGCGCACTTTTTTTCAAAATGACGCAAAAAAATTTGGGCATGTGCGTCAGACGACGCAAAATTTTTGACGAAAAAAAAACACTGCCCCCCGTGATATCGTTGAAAAAAATAATTTTTCATGATTTTCTCAATGTATAACGCTTTTATGGATAACCTCTTGTTCTGTATTTCTATTGCATCTTAATACATAGGCGTGGGGCTGTCAGTTGATATATTTTGATCAGCGTGGTGTGCACTGTTCCACTTTGGCAGCCCTGGCAAAGTGCCAGAATAGTCAATTTGACCAAATTTTTGAATTTTGTCAGTTTTGTTGAAAAACTGTGGAAAAGGCTAATTTGAGGTGCTGAACGGGAGTATAGCGTTGTTTTGACTAAAAACTATTGTTTTTTATCCGAAAAAGTGCTCAGTGGTCTACTACGGTTGCTTGGTTCGCGTTGTGTATGCTGTTTCATTTTGGCACCCCTGGCAAGTGCCAGAATGGTCAATTTGACCAACTATTTCTCTTGCAATAAACGTAATAAGGTTAAAACTGACTGTGCTGTTGTTTCTGTTGTACTATTATGTCATAGCCAAGAAAAAACACAATATTTTAGACTATGTTTTTTCCCCACCCTTATGTTTTTTCCCCGTTTTGCGGGGAAAAAACATGGGTTAAATCTGCTATAGTGTAAATTACAGTGGTAGCTGGAACAGTGTTTACAGTGTGCAGATGACTAGCTATCTTTACAACTTTAAGAAGAA